>PVKE010026414.1:0-22328 GCA_004027555.1 Craseonycteris thonglongyai
GACACAGAGACCTATGGACACACTCAATAGCTTGGTGATTGCCTGAGGGAAGGGGAGGAGGGGGGAGGGAGAGTGGGAGGGGAGGCGGGTTGGGCACCAGCATTATGGACACACACAATAATTTGGTGGTTACCTGGGGAGGGGGAAAGAGGGGGGAGGGAGAGTTGTGGGGGGGAGATGGTAGTGGACACCCGATATATGGTGATGGAAGGGGAGCTGATTCTGGTTGCTGAGCACATAATGCAATGTATGGGTGATGTCATGTGGACTTGTACATCGGAAACTATCTAATTGTTACCAATCAATGTCACCCCAATAAATTTAACAATAAAAAAAGAAATTAAATTATGTAAATTTTGCCTTTATGAATACTCCTTTTTGTCTTAAATGAATTGAATTGAAGGGTACTTTTCATAAAATGGTTTGTAGATTTCCAGGTTTAAGATTTTAAACTGCTGTTAATCGCCCTTACATACTGAGACTCTATTAAAAGTACCGGTATTGCTAACATATAAAAAAGAGTAAATTGTTTGACTCCACAATCTGCACTGAGAATCCCAAAGAGAGGTTTAGGCCTTGGAAAAACATTAAAAAAAAAAAGTTTTAAATTAGAGATGGGACTAAAAACTGGAGTATTGAATGAAAATTTATCGAGGCATTTCTATCCCTTTCCCCACGTTGCTGCCAGGTATTTACCATTCAGGTTTTCCTACAAAGACAAATCCCTCTGAGAGCTATAAGTATGAGAGTTACTGCTCTTAAAACAACCTCTTCCATTTTCAAGACATCCCAGCTTAATAGTGGATTTCTCACAGCTCCACCATCAGTAAGCCCTATAGGTATATCAGAGAACAGTGTGTATGTCTCCCTATTAAAGAGCAGCCAGTATTATCAGATGTTTGAGAAAAACAGCAACTTAAAATTAGTAGAATAAATACATGGTTTTGGAGTAAGCTAGACTATATTGGTGGAAAGTGAACAGAGGAATATACATTTAAATATGGTCTAAGAACACTGTTATTGGTTGTTCATGAGAATAGTGACATTGAACCTGATGAGAAGACATTTAATTATAGAGCACTAACTATTATTAGCTACATTTGTATAATCATCATTATTCAGACACACTTTATGTTCCATTTTTAGAATTAACCCATAGAAAAATCATTAGCTAATTAATTAAAAAAGAATGTAAATATCAATTGTGATAATACAAAAGTAAAATAAAGTACAACTGTCAGAGGTTGGATCATAGAATTGGATGTCTACGGTGGACAGAAAGTTTGGAGATTTAGTCACTCCCTTTACACAAAGTGGAGCCAAAACTAATTAAAAAAAAATGGGTTGTGAATAAAAACTGCATTTATAAATATGAAGGCTGTCCAGAAAAAAATGCAGCCGTAAGTGCATCTTTCTTTCATATTACATGGCTAGATACTCTCCAGACAGCTCTCATATGCTGTTTAAAGGTGTAGAGGTAACTAATATGACAAGTGGTTCTTTCAGTATGACAAGTACAATCCTACCTCAGAGCTTTTGCACTTGCTTATCTCTCTACCCTGAAATGTCTTACTCTGGATATTCACACGGCTTTCTCCCACCCCTACCATATTTGGGTTTTCTGCCCAAGAGACATATTTGCTCAAGAGACATCCTGACTTTTTCATTTCTGTTGTTTAACAAAGCCTTGCTAATTCTCATTGTATTTAAGTACCAAGAATTATAGTGTATTACTTATTTATAGCCTCTTTTAGTGGGTTGTAAGCTTTGTGAGGTCAGTACTTTGTCAGTGATCTATTTCTCACATTTAGATGAATATCTCGCACATAGGAGGTAAGCAATGTGTATATATTTGTTGAATAAATGAATAAACAACCGGTGGAGGAAATGGGAAAATTGATGTAACTGAACTGGATGGAAATGGAAATGGGCCATATTAGTTATCTATGACTACATAACAAATTACCACCAAATTTAGTGGCTGGAAACAATAAAAATATATCATCTTATAAATTTTGCGGATCATACATTCAGGAGCATTTTATCTGGGTAGTTCTGATATCTCTCATGTGGCTGGGGCTGTAGTCATTTAAATGTATGCCTGGGATGGGAGGATAAGCTTCCAAAATATGGTATTTATGTGGCTGGCAAGATCATGCTGTCTTGTTGGCAGAATGTCTTAGTTTCTCAGCACGTGGATCTCTCCATAGGGCTGCGTGAGTGTCCTCACAAGATAGTGACCAATTTTCCCCAAAACAAACAATTTAGGAAAGTAAGGGAGAAGCTACAATGGCTTTTGTGACCTAACCTTATGTCTTTATTTTCTCAAAATCCTATTAAATAAGACCTATTCAATGAGAAATGAGGCTACACAAAGAGTTGAATGTGAGGAAGAAAGCCTTTAGGGAACGATATCAGAAGCTAGCTATTGAAGGAGAGGGGAAATCAATTAAATGATCTAAATTCTCATTTATTATACTAGAGAATAAGTAGATAATACCTATAATTAATTAAAAAGCAGTGATTAGCATATTGTCTAGAGATATGGAGGTAACTGGTGTTATGATGGACACAGCTTATACTAACTTGCAAGAGCCAATAGTTAGATTTTTAGGAATTCTGTAAACTGGTTTTTAAGTAGCCACTATTAAAAACAAAACTAAATAAGAATATGTGTGTGTGTGTATATATATATATATATATATACACAAAAATACATTATAAACAAAAATGATAAATACTCAAAACTTGTCATTTCCAAATTATTTTACTACATTGTACTTTTACCTATGCTCTTGAGATTATTTACATCTATAGTATCTGTAGGCAGATAACATAAATTGTGTTTTATTGCACATTTCCTCCTGACTTTGATCCATGATGTCATGTCAGTATCTTAATATTAGCCATGACAAAAATATTTATACTACAGAAATCAGCTACTGCTACATAGCAGGACTTTACTTATTGTTTTATTTATTGTCTAGACATTAAAGAAAAATATGGAGAGAATGTTAATGACAGAAATTAAGATTAAAAATATGTCATTAGAATAGCAATAAAATTATAAATAGCACAAAATATTCTTTCAGTGTTTACAAACTCTTATCTACTTTAGCAAAAAAAAAACATTTGTATCATGGAATCAACAGTGAAATTTATACACATCTCAGTGTTTCACTTTAAACTTTTTCACTTATGTAAACAGAAATATCAACCAACATGCATACTGAAACTAAACCTGGAGAGCTAGGTGTTAAATATTTATTAGCACATCATTGAAAACAACTAACCAGAACAGAAAACTAAACATTGTATAGTTGAAAGTGTTTACTTTTGAGGAGCAAGTGTAATGGAGGTGGGAAGCCGGGATGACTCAGTGGGTTAGGCGCTCACTTTGCAGCCCTGGGGACTGAAGATCAAATCCCAGCCCCGGCCCGTGCGGTCCCATATGCTGAACTGGGCAGTGCCCCCAGTTTAGTTCTCACCAGGGTGAAACCCCAGCCCAGTTCCTACCCTGTGCAGCCACGCGCCCATCTGTGGAGTGAAACTATGTGGAAAAAACAATAATGTACAACTATGGAGACTGTTCGGGGCCCTCCCCCTTCTCTCTGTCTCTGTATCTCTCTCTCTCTCTCTCTCTGTCAAAACAATAAAAATAAATCTTAAAAAAATAAAAGAGTAATGGAGGTGATGGATGTTGTTGGCATTTTGCAATATTGAAATTATTTTTGTTAAAATGTGCATATATGAGTTTGAATTAAAACCTTTTGTTAAAAGAGTTTACAAGTAATTTACAAAATTTAATTTGAAGCAATCTTTTAAATTTACTCATTAAAAAAAATCATTTGATTTGCTCATCCATAGTTTTGGGAGATTACTCTCCAGGGGGTTTCTCTTATTTCTGTGTTACTTGTGAGTATAGGTAAAAAAAAAAAAGACTCTTTTGTTCTAAGCCAGCTTTTCAAAAATGTTCCTACATAGAACAGTTTTGGAAAATAGAGTGTCTTACTTCAGAGCCAAGGGCAAGTCTGCTTACAGTATAATATAGCTAATTTCTCCCTACAGGGCAAAGACAAGCCAGGCTTGTTGCCTGGGTTTTTTAGCGATGATACAAACCCATTGTGTGTTCAGCATTTACCTGGGCCCCCAGCATCATCGCCACAAAACCTCATGAGAGTGGAGGGTGGCAGGGGTATTGATGGGTACATGAAGCCTGTGCCTTTTGCTGTATTGTGAGCAATACATTCTTTTGTTTCTGACCCAGGAATTTCACATTTCTGCCAGGATTCATGAAACTGAAAAGCTAACTTCTTAGCTTGCAAATAGGGTGACACTCAACTCTTCATAGTCCTCAACAATGAGCCTGCAAAATACATCAAATTATCAAGAATAAAAATTTAATTCTTTCCCCTAACATTCATGCAAAGAGAGATATTTACCAAGAAGCTTAATGAAGCTTAAGCTTCATTTATATAGGTTCATTCATGATCTTCATAACTAATTTAGATTTATATTATTTAATCTTTCTTTTTAAAGGAAGCCCTCAAATTTATTAAGCACCAAGTTTCACAAAACTTGGATTCATCTATGAGCTATTGGTTCGTGAAACTTGTGGTTGTAAAAAAAACTATTAGTAAAGTAACTTACCTATACTTTTCTATTAAAAATACAGTATGATTTAAGTATGGTCATGGGACAATAGCTAAAAGTGGTAGTTAAGCTACTTTTTTATCAGAGCATTGTAGTCCTTTTTACTAAGCTAATGACACATCAATTGAGGGGTAATTAAATCAGTTGTTCAGAAAACCCCATGAATGAAGGGTTAAGTCTTTACAAGTATAAAGTAATAATAAGAATAAAGACAGTCAGAGTTACATATGAATTAAAATTTTTGTACATTATTATAGTGGGACTAAGTTTTCTCAGTGTTGGTACATTTAACATTTTCAATTGAAAACCTGAAATATTCTTGGAGAATATATCTTTCAATAAAGGCTATGTAAGATTTCTTGGGATTTAGTTTTGAAAAATTTCTATTAGGAAAGCGTTGACCTATAAGTAGTTGCACATATCGTCTAGTTCTCAAAAAAAAAAAAAAAAATTTCTGGCCTTGCTGCATTTTGTCTTGTGATAAACGACATTTTATAAGTGCTTTAAACACACATATATAAACCATTAAAGTCCTTAAAACTTTCATTTTACTAATATGCTCTATATTGTAATTTATCCAAAAAGCAAGAACATTAATATCTTCTACATTATTTCAATATAAAATAGATTGGTATATATTATATCACAATGCAACCTTGTGAATACCTAAGTTGCTTACCCTGTTCTATTGACACACAGCTTAATATTTTTTCTTTCATTTCATGTACATTGTTTTAATAAATATACATCTTCATTTAGAAAAAAAAGTGATTTACATCAAACCATTAACAGTTTAGCTCTTCTGGGATGGCAGGATAACTCAGCAGGTTGAACACCTGCTTTGCAACTATGAGGTCTGGGAATCAAATTCTGGCCCCAGCCTGTGCAAACTCATATGCTGAACTACAGTGCAACTGGAAACCGCCAGGATGGCATGACAGTGAAGGTTCTCACGTCCCTTGTGGAAGGCTCCTAGTTCTATTCTTGTCTTGCATGGCCCCATATCCACCCATGTTAAGTAAAACTATGTCACAACTAATGTGTATACAATAACTATGGAGACTGCTCTGGGCCTTCTGTCTTCTCTCTCTCTCTCTCTCTCTCTCTCTCTCTCTCTCTCTCTCTCTCTCTCTCTCTCTCTCTCTCTCACACTTTCTCAAAAAATTAAATTAATCTTAAAAAAAGTTTAGCTCTTCTGAATTAAAGAATCACTAGTTGCTAGTTATTAGTTACTAGCAAGTTGTTGAACTTCATCTGCTATCCAATGATATTAAAATAATCAAATGAATCTGAAAGTAGTTTCAGTGACCTTTATGTTAATACTCAGCTTTGGCTTTTCTCATGTGAAAAGGATGATACTATCCATCACTGAACATATAAATTGCTTTATCTTGTAAAATGCTCTGTAAATTACAAGTGGGCTAATAGTAAGAGGTAAATTACCTTTTTTAAGAGCATAACATAATGGGTAAAATGCCTATTTATCAAAATGTTAAGAGAAGCTATAAAATATATACTGAAGAAAAACTGAACAGGTGACATAAAATAGTCACGTCTTTCACATACATTTTAACAATTGTGTAGAACCAAAAAACTCCTGCATTTCATTTATTTTGCATCTCCCTAAAAATAATCAGCAATTCCTCATTTAGGTAGCTAAACATAACAAAAAAGAGTTTCAAAAGTACCTTTAAGAATTCTGAGATTTTAAAGTTAATACTTTCTAGCAGTCATGATTACACAGAGTATTTATTTTAGTGAACTCACTATACAGAATTACAAGTGTATATATTACAAATGGAAACCACCAAGAATATTACATGATATATAATTGATCATGTAGTATAATTTTCATATAAACACTCAACTTCTTATCAGAAATATTAGCTTAAATTCTTGGTTAAGCCACAGAAAGAACATGTTGACTAAATGTGTTGGGAAAGTGAATTTGCAATGCAGCAGGTGTACAGTGTTTTTGTTTGAAGCCAAATTGGATGCCCTCAAAGGCACCAGACCTGTGCAGACAGACAGGTGCCCCCAACCCCAGATCTACAGATATTATTAGGCTAGTACAGGATGAGAAGCAGCAAGAATTCTAGGTAGTTCTATTAGGCATAAAACACCAATTTGACCTGAGTGTTTTATAGGTCTACTTTATATGCTATTAAACTTTTAACCAAATAAAAGATCTTCAAAGGAAATTTCCAATAGAAAGATGCAATTTTCTTAAGTGATCATTTCAGTTAACATTACTAACATATTCAAAAAATTTTGGTATTATTTTAAAACTATTCTTGTAATGCTTATATTACTCATGAAATATTAAATAAAGGAAAAGAGAACTTACTTAAATGGTAGTAATTTCAAATTGCTGTCTAGGATAAGTATTTTGTATATACACCTGGCCTACAGTTAGTGTTAAAATATAAACCAATTGTATTCACTTCAGATAAAAGTAAGAACTACTCATTTGAACAAGTAAAATAGTCCCTTTTTGAAATAATTTAAAAGAACAGGCAGGCTGGGATTTCTGGTCAAGATAGTTCAGTGGGTAAACACTGTGCTTACAACCTCTGCTGATCACATCAAAATTACAACTAAACTACAGAACAATCATTGAGAACTGCCTGAAGCCTGTCTTGGCTCATGCTGTGGACTTTTCTAAAATCTCTCAAAAGTTTACAAAACTCCAGAAAAGAAGCATCTAGCTTCAGTGTGTCCCATATCTCTGGCTGAGTAGCTTAGCTATAAACATGGCAACCATATTGCTAATGAAAATATGGAATGATGCTCAAAGTCACCATTGATATTTCAGGAAAAGAAAAATGAGTTGCTATTTTACAATCATATTGTCAGTTTAAAAAAAAGAAGAAGCAGCAGCAACATGGAAATTGCTGTTGCTGGGAGTATTACCTGGTCTAAACACTTTGGAGGACAATTTGGCAATATATACATTTGAACATGCTCATAAATTATGATCAGCAGGAGAAGCCAGGATGCTCGGTGGATTGAGCACTCTCATTGCAGCCCCAGCTCCAAGGATCAAGTTCTGGTCTGGGCCTGTGCGGAGCTTCCCCTGTGGGAGGTGCCCAATTTGGCTCCCGCCTGGGCGTGCCTCTCCTGTGGGAGGCCGTTGTCCCGTGGGGGTGTGCCTCTGGTGCGGGAGGTCCTCTGCCCTGTTCCTGCCCTGCGCAACCCTGGGCCCACCTGTGGAATGAAACTATGTTGAAAACTAAGTACGTAAAACTATGGAGACTGCTCTGGGCACTCCTTCTTCTCTCTGTTTCTCTCTGTCAAAAACAATAAAATAAATCTTAAAAAAAGTTAGTCTCAGCAGCATCTCCAATATGTCTCTATTCTAGAGAAAATTCCACAATTACACCTGCAAAGACATATAATACTCATTAAAACATTACACGTTTTAGGAGAAAAGAGGAATAACCTAATTATTCTTCTATAGAATCACATTAACATAAAGCTGTGATGTTTGACATTTATTCATCCACCAGAATATTATCAAACAGTAAAAATGACTGAACTAGAGCTACATATATTAATATGAATAAATCTCAAAACGTGAAGTAGATGGCAAATGGGAAAAAGTGAAAAACATAGAATATCATTGTGAATTCTTAAAATATAGAATATGATAGATTATAGAATGTGTTTTTGTGTAAAAGCACAAAAGTGAGAAAAGATGAAAAGAAGGAAAATAGAAAGGTGGACTTTCATGTATCTGTAATTTTATTTTTATTTCAGGCAAATATTGTAAATGTTAATATCTCCTTAAGCTTAGTAGCAACTACATAAATGTATGCTATATTTTTTGCATGTTTGAAATATTTTAGATTAAAAAATGACTTTTATGTGAAAGGTAAAAGGCAAAAGAGCAAAACATCTAATTAATTATTTATTTATTTTTAAAATTAAAAAAAATTTTTTTTTATTGTTTTTGACAGAGGGGGGAGAGAGAGAGAGAGACAGAGAGAGAGAGAGAGAGAGAGAGAGAGAGACAGAGACAGAGAGAGAGAGAGACAGAGAGAGAGAGAGAAACAGAGAGAGAACTGAACTGGGGGCACTCCCCAGGTTCAGCACATGGGTTTGCATGGGCCGGGGCCGGGATTTGATCCTGGGTCCCCGGCACTGCAAAGTGAGCACTTAACCCACTGAGCCATCACAGCTTTCCCAAAAACATGTAATTTTTTTTTCTTTTTTTTGTTAAAGCTTATAGTTCGAGAATCACCATTTGGAATTCCAAGTAGTTTCTGCTTTGTTGGGTGGGCACAAAGGTTTTGCTATTATTGTTGTTACTGTTGCTTGCCCCACGGAATACTTGTGCTAGGTTTATTTGCCTATTCTCAAATAAGTATGCTAATGACAACATAAAACATGTTGTTGATTGTAAAATGACCAAATAACAGAATACTCTGCTTTTGTAATAACTTGGTTCCTTTAATTGATTAGTGTATAAGTAAGGGTTCCTAGACAAATGTATGGCTCATTCTTTCTATCCCACACCCAAATATGGAGAACTTAGAAAAAAACATAACTACTTCTCACCTCAGCATGGAGGTAAGTCCATCTTTCTGCTATTAGAAAACTTACATTTCTGCCGAGTTGCCTCAGGTGTCAGAGAGACTCCTTTCCACTGAGGTATGTGATTATCCCACTAAAATTTTAAGCTACAGTTATTGCTAATAAGGTATTATTTTGAAATCACTGCATGACCTGGTTATATCTACCAAACTAGGTAAATTATACATTTATTGCTTGTAAATGTGAATAACTGGTATCTTAGATAAAAATGATAAAAAAATATTTTGCAGTTTTCAATTATGTCAGTACATAGCTATACTAGAAAGACATAATTTATTATTTATAACAACCAGCAGTTAAAAACCAGAAAATATTAACAGTTCAGAATTCTGGCTGAAACTACACTGTCTACTTCAAGGGCAAGCCCTTTTATTTATTCTCCCTAAGATCTCATGTTGTGGTTAGTGGTAGGCCCTTATCAGTGCCAGAATTTCTACCTCTAAAAGATGTTTATACTATTAAAAGGAGAAAAGTAATAATATGCCATGATTTTATAATATTTTATGGCCAGTTTAGTGGTCCACATAAATTGCCTTGGAGATCTAATCAGATTATTTAGAGAGCAGATGCTGTACAAGAGTGAAACCGTTTTCCTCCTAACAAGCCTCTGATGAACCTGACTTATTGTCACAGAGCTCATCTCTAGGGAGGTCTGGCACTCAGTTTCAAAACCATTTAGACTCCCAATGCTGCCTACCAGGGCACTAATGATAGTGATGATTTTCACGGTGTGAGTCCTTGTCACAAGTGAACTAGACTGAAACCATTTCTATATTTCACATTAGTCCTAGGACAGCTGTTGATGTTAGCAGTATTAATCAAAGCCAACTTGGGTTGGATTCAAAGTGACCTAGTAGAGCTAAATTCTACATCCTGTTAATTCCTTTGGGCAAAGGCATTATGTGCAAACATGTCTACATCAATGAAAAGCATGTTCTTTGATTACCTCTTATGTGCACAGACTTCTGGCAGACTATGACTAACAATGGGTTGCATCTAATATTCTAATTTGTGTTGTCTGAGGATAGCACTTCAAAACAAAGAAGAATATATTTTGCTCCCAAAAGAGATGGTGCCATTTTTATAGTTACTAGATGACTGAATAACATTTTTTTGAGGTCCTATTGTACAAAACTTAACTGTTTTTATTATTATTATTTTTTAAGATTTATTTTTATTGTTTTTGACAGAAAGAGAGAGATACAGAGACAGAGACAGAGAGAAGGGGGAGGGTCCATTACAGTCTCCATAGTTGCACATCATCGGTTTTTTTCACATTGTTTCATTCCACGGGTGGGCGAGGGGCTGCACAGGGCAAGAACTGGGCCGAGGTCTTCACCCTGGTGAGACCTGAACTGGGGACACTCCCCAGCTCAGCGCATGGGTCCACATGGGCCGGGGCCGGAATTCGATCCCCAGTCCCCGGGGCTGCAAAGTTGAGCGCTCAACCCACTGGGCCATCCCGGCTTCCCCTTTATTTATTTTTTTTAAAGAAAATTGTATTGGTTTATATGTAAAATTTTAGATTGGGAAAAATAAAATGTAAAAGTGCAACAACACATAAGTTGGGAATGTTTATTTGCAATTCCATTTTTCAGATTTGTGGTAAGATCTAAGTTAAATTAAAAAGCATAGCGGAAACATACTTTTCTGTGCAGTTACAGCCACATGTAAGGAATTCACTTTATTTGCTCATCGTATTGGATATCTAACGTACAATCTTCAATAGAGGATACCATTAGTAGTATGAAATCTATGCCCATATCATAGGGGTTAATCAAATTATATTTTAATGTCCAGGAAAGAATCAGTTAAAAGGTTTTTAATTTAACACTACCTGAAACTTAAAAAAACAAGTGTGGAGTAGGGAGTGAGCTATTTTTCCATAAACGAGAGATAAACTGAAAGGTTTGTGGCACTTTGACACTACAATAGAGCACTGTACCAGACCAGTAATCAAGAAATTCTCTAGAATCTTCTAATTAAAGTACAGTCAGTAGACAGTAGCATCCAATTATTTGACAGAATTTCAAGCTTTATTCTATACCTTCAGAATCAGAATGTGCATTTTACAAGATCCTGGAGTAGTTCATCTGCACTAAAGTTTAAAAAGCATTATTTCAGAATAACTTAAAGAAATTGCAGAAAACTCTCTAGGGAATTGTTCATTTCCCTAGAGGAATAGACAGTTAACAGGCTTTGTGTCAGTAACATAGTAAGGCTTAGATGCTAACAGTCAGTAGATCACTATTATTATAATATCATCAAATATAGGGTGACTGAATTGACTAATCTTCTAGACATAAAACATCTCTTACCAACATTAGTTTTGTTGGAGAAATTTCTATTATATTTAGTTAGAATTGGTGGTGAGAAAATCAGAAAAGGATTGTTTCAGGCAATTTGTTCTGAGGAGTGTGTGATTAATTACCTGGGGAAGAGGAAAAGGCCTCATGAAGAAAAGGTTTCTCATTAGGAATCCCAATCCTAGTCCCTAGGTCCAACAAACCAGAGAGTTATAATCTGCCTTGCCATAGAGGCAGTTCTCAAAGGATGGTAGGGACAAAAGCTATACACTAGAAAATATTCTTGTCCCTCTTAATTTACATCTCATATCATTTTTACTAACTCTGTGATATGTCATTGGAGTGTCTTCCCTTTATATGGCATTATAATACATTTCTTATGAGCAACTCTCCTGTAGACATAATACAATAGGGAATAAATAAATCTCTATTTCTGCCATAATTTCAGTATCTTCAATTATAACAAAACACATGGTATATGTTTAATTCCTCTGGTTGTAAGTTACAAAAACTAAACTTGAAATTTCTTAGAAATAAATAAGAGCAATTTATTAACAAGAAAGGTTTTAAACAAACTTATACACAAATTATATACAAGTTAGACAGGATGCAGTTAGAACTTAAAACCATTTGGGGGTAAGCCGGAATGGCTCAGTGGGTTAAGTGCTCACTTTGAGCGCCGGGGACCGAGGATCGAATCCTGGCCCCGGCCCGTGTGGAACCATATGCTGAACTGGGAGCTCCCCCAGTTCAGTTGTATCTCTGTCTCTGTCTCTGTCTCTGTATCTCTCTCTCTCTCTCTCTCTCTCTCTCTCTCTGTCAAAAATAAAAAAATAAAAATATATATATTTAAAAAAAAAACCAATTGGAACCAGGAACTCAAATATTTCCAGGACTCTCTCTGGCTTTTAACTTGTCTTATCTTTGGGTGAGCTTTATTGCCTTCTTTACCTAAAAAAATATGTCTATGGACTCAGAAATTAAGACATCTGATTCCTCTCAAGTGTCACTTCTTTAGTTATTAGGACTGAAGTGGGCTTGTCAATACCTTATACGTTCCAAAGTACAAAATTGCAGGTAAGACTTGGCTTCTCTTGTTTGAGTCAGATGTTGTTTGTTTGAAGACCAATCAGGTGTCACCCTGAAGGGTCCCCTGGTAGAATGGGGCTTTTTCCTCTGACTGAAATAAGAGGATCTTGAAGAGTAAGAACATGACAATTTTGTAGAAACTATTAGCTTAAAGAGAAAAGAGAGCAGTTCTCTATAAAGGACAGCTGGACCAGACAAACTAGCTTGTGTCTAATATAATTATATGCTTAAAATAGATATCACAATTAAATTCCTTCTTTAGAGGAACAGATAAATATTATCTTTGAAATACTATAAGCTATGGCTTTAAAGGGCAGATACTATTTAAAGTATATGGAAAGGCAGACTATTATTAACATGTTTAATTTCAATTTTTGTTAAATTATGATGCTAGGGAAGTATACATAATTAGAAAAACTAGAGACTTTTAAAAGTGTTTTATGAGGAAAGTAAAAAAATACAAGGAAATACTATAAAATTTTATGCAGTCATAGAAAAAAAAGAATAGGTAGAATACAAGCTACAAAGGCATAGAGCAAGTAAGTACTTCAAGATATTTGTTAAATGAATGAATATAATCATTATGTGATATTGAGAGTGAAAAATATTTCATTGAGCTTGAAAATCAAGTTGTATGAATAATATATAGAGTAATTCCATTTTTAAATTATCTATATATAATAAAATAATAGTGATATATAACATTCATTAACCAATTTATATATATCAAACACTGTTTTGTGCTCTTTCCAGATATTACCTAGTTGCTAACTGAGCCCCCATAAAAACCCTGTGGAGTAGGTTTTAGGTACTTCTTATCGTTGCAGTTATAATTAGTATCCTACTTAGAGCAGGTAATTGCCGGAGCCTACCAGTCTGACATGGTAATGCTTTTTGCTATAGTAACACATAAATATGTGTGTATATTCACTCATCCATTCATCTATTTTTCAAATGTCTATTGAATGGCTACTCTTACTAGGCACTCTTCTCGGCTCCAGGGCTGCACTGACTAAAGCCCTGTCCTTTGCAGAGCTTACATTCAGGTGGGGAAGGACAGACAATACAGATTAAAATATGCACAATTTTGCATATGAAAAATTTTACCAAAAAAAAAAAGTTAAAAGCACAACTAGGTTAGCGGATCAGGAGTGTTAAGGTCAAGACTGCTGTTTTAAACAGAGTGATCTAAGTAGACCTCACCAAGAATGTCACTGTTGTCCACAGATGTGAAAGAGGTCACAGAACGAGCCACAAGGATATCTGGTACAATTATTGTATAATTGTATTAGTTTTCTTCATGAGGTAGAAAGCCAGAGGCTTGATCTTGCCTAGAACATGGTGCCTCTGGAGTTTCTAGGATGGAGTGGCCACAGAAGGAAAGGTTGTGATGTTGTAGAGGTAAGGAGGGGAGACGTGGGGTAAGGGGTAGGTCACAGAGGGCACTGAGGTAGTTGTGGGAATTGAGCTTTTACTCTTCACAAAATGGGTGAGTTTTGAGTAGAGAAGGGACATTATCTGATGTAGCTTTTAAAAGGATTTTCCTGGCTACTTGTACTGAAAGTAGACTGAAGAGTATAAGCTATGTAAATGTCCTTCTCATATATCTGGCTTCAGGGAGCAAAACTGACCAAAAGTCCCAGCTGTAGGCTCTGAAATGTATCACAGCCTGTGCTTGTGCTACACATCTCACGGGCATCTCCCATCCAATGACTCAACATGGGGAAAGAACTCCTGGACATTTGAGAAGGAAACATGAAACAAATGTCTAAGGGAGTGGCCCATATAAAGTGAATGGCCTTCATAGATGTGTGTATGTGACTGGGTGTATACAGATACACATATACAGATACACGGAAGATAAAGCCCAAACCGTTATTAGTGACATTCTAGATAGAGTGATGTTCAATAGTAGGGGAGGGTTAAGATAAGACTTTTTGTTTTTTATTTTGTACATGTTCAGTTTACTTGATTTTTATAATAAGCTGACATTATTTTCATGATTTACATATATGTTAAAACAGAGGGTAAATAAAATATAACATTTAGAATGAAGCAATGAAAATATTTGTTTCAATATGTGTATGTAGCAACTAACTAAAAATATACTCAATGCAGACATGCTCTCTTCTCTGTATTAAGGATGCAATGAGGCATTGCTTCTAGTAACCACCCAGGTAAGAGCAGACAGGTCTGAAGCAGAGATGGCACCTTTGACTGTGCTATTATCCCTGGAACAGTAGGGGTCTTACTGCTGCTGACTTTGACGTCAGAACTAGGAGAGACAGGGGTTTGTAAACAACACCTTTAAAAGAATCACATGAACTCCAGTGCACATTTTTTTAGAATGGGGTTGTAAGCCTGGGTCTAAAGAAACAGAGGTGTCATCAATATCCAGCTCTTTTGTTATGCCCAGCAGTATTCTCCCTTTGTAAAGTTTACAGCAGTTGTGTTCTGTAAGGTACCCAGATACCATGAGAAGGTCTTGTCAAGACAGTTGCATTGCAATCAGTTCAAAGAACAGTTCATTTCTGTGTCCTTGAGTAACTATAAAGCAGTCGTACTTCTGTGATTTCCTCCTAAGATTCTCTAACTCTCTTATAATTCTACATTTGTTCTGGGATTAATGCAAAGACATTTTGGAACTTATTCACAAAATTTCCACTCTTTCACATTCAGTAGTAATAGATCATCTCATTAATTTCCAAATGGTTATTTTATACTGCCTTTTCAAATACACAATTAGGATCTTGATAAATTGTTATTAGTTTCCTTTCATGATAGCATGACTCAATGTATTTATAACATGACTCAGAGCACGAAGCCAAAGGAGAATTAGACATATCATTATCAAAATCATACCACAACAGACATATTTCAAAACTAGGAAATGCCAGCATGCAATGAAGAAAACATTTTTATACTATATACTAGGTTTTTATAAAAGCAATAAGTAAAAGTAATACATTATGTATACAGACAAAGTTTTTATAGTTACTGATATCAGTGTTATCTGTTACCACTTTTCTCAATGAATTCAATGAATTATTCTGAGGGCTTATCTTATTTGACTCTTCTGTAGTTTTTTAAGACTCCCAACAACTTCCTCCTTCTTGAAACCTTTTAATATTCTGGTTTCAATCAACTCATACTGCCTTGGCTCTCCTCTTAAACCTCTATTTATTGCTTTTCATTCTTTTCAATGGGCTTTTCTTCCCAATTTATAATTAATTAATTTACTCATTAAATCAGTGGAATTATTGAACATCTCTAATAATGACTACACTAGATACTGGGACTAAAGTAAGGAAAACCAAACAAGATTTCTAACATTTTTAAGAAAGAATAATAAAATAAATATTGGTCTTTTCTAATTTTCTATTCTGGCCATACTACCTGTGGATGATTTCATCCAGTCCAATAAATGATTCATGAATCTATAGCTTTCAAATCTGTAAATTCAGCTCAGGTGTCTCTCCTCACATATAGCTATTTCATCATATAGCTATTTCATCATAACCCATTGGCTCTGGGAAGCATCATCTAAGTTATCTTTTGTCTTTATTTTCATCCATCCTTTTATTCAGCATGCGTATATACATTGTTTACTCTTTGGCTATAATGGTCAACAAAATAAGATAAAGACCTTGCTACCATGATGTCTGAAATAAATTTGGAGATGCAGATAATAACAAAGTAAACAAATATGTAATGGATTTAGATTGTAATAAATGCCCAAAAAAATCATAATTATAAGATATTAGAGAATTTGAGGAGGTTAGTTATTTTAGATGTTTTGAAAAGGAGACTCCTTCAAAGATGATATTTATTTAAGACTAGAATAAAGTACTGCAGTGGGAATATCAAAGGACTGGGGAAAGAGTCCTCCAGATGAAATGGACTTTCTTTTTCACACAACAGAAAGAATGTCAGTGAAGCTAGAATGGAATGTGCATATTGGGAAGTTATATTACAGAGCAAGTACCACCAAGATACACAGGGGTCATGCGATATACGGAGTTTGCATTTCATTCTATGTAAAATGGGAAGACATTTGAGGTGTTAGCCCAGAGTTGACATTATCTAATTTACATTTCTAAAAGAGTACATTGATGGCTAAAGACACATGTTAAAAAAACAGGGTAGAAGAGAAACTAGTTATGATTATTTAGTCACCTGTTAGATTATTTATTTATTTATTATTGAAACACAGGTAAGAGATGATGGTGGCATATACTACTATAGTAGTGGGTGAATCTTAAAAAGTTTTATATTTTGGGTAGAACTGGGAGGACTTACTCATAGCCTGAAAATTAGGGATCATGTATAAAGAAGAATCAAGATAATTTCTTGATTTTGTTATGAGTAACTAGATGAACCATTGTGCTATTTACTGAGGTGGCGTGAGGGGAAAAACAATGAGAGTGAATTCAGAGTATTAAGATTTATGACTGGACCATTTATATTTGAGATATCTTATAGACTTCCAGAAAGAACTATCATGTAGGCAATTGGATAAATGAATCTTCAGCAGAAGAAAAAGGTATAATATGAATATATGAACTTAGAAGTAATCTGCATATAGTCGACTGCATTTAAAAAGTAGTATTGGTAAGAGCATCTAGCAAAAGAATGTATTTACAGATAAGAAGTGTCCTGAAGATTGATTCTTAGGCAATGTCAACATTTAGAGGTTGGAAAGAAGAGGACCAGTAAAAATGACTAAGAAGGAATGGCCAGGTAGGTATTTTAAAAAGTTTAAAAGGACCCCCTCACCCTAAAAAATAATCCTAGAACATATTTCTATATTTAGCAAACAGATGTTACAGAAATGTCTCCTATATGACAAGTAAAACTACCAGATAAAATATTTTAAATTGTAAGTAAAACTATCTGATAAAATATTTAAAGTATCTTTTTAACACATATTTGAGCTTGCAGAAACACCAAGAAATTTCAGGAACTTTAGATTTGATAAGAAAAGTCAAATTCACAAGGGTAAATGAATGCTGGCGCCTATAACTTCCTTGAATGTATATGTCAATCTTACAGGTTTAACGGCTTGGAAAAGGACAGGAGAAAACACCTGGGATCAAAAGTACAGAAAGAGCCATAAAGTCTAACACCACTAGCAGGCAAAGTACAAAAGAAAATGCATCTCATTCTAAAGAAGGGCATAGCGTCTCTACCTTGGTGTTACATAGAAGGAAAACAAAAAAAAATGTGATAAATATTAATTGGATTGGACTTTCAGTTTGTTCTCTTTCTGAAGTGCCTGGAAAGATAAAATATATATATTTAGACTCCTTTGTAGCCAGAGATAATTCATACAACTTTAGGAGGCAGAAAGAAAGCTGGAGCCTTTTTCTGTAGTAGACACAATTATACAAATTTCAGGACATAGAAGCATTTGTTGCAGCTGGAATCCATGTTTAAATATCTAGGATTAAGGTAGACATTTAAACATTAGACATATAGCAGCCACATACTAGCAGCAAAAACAAAATGTTCAGGACTTCTGTATTATAGCTACAATGGTGTGATTTCGAAATCTACAGTCTAGGCATTTTCCTGATTTACATTTCACTGGCTCTTCCAATTATTTTTTAGAGCATCTAATTTAAAGTAGCATATTCTTTTCTGTTTAAAACACAGAGTATTTCCTGTTGCCTTCAGTAAATCCTGACTATTTAAACCTTTCTTAGAAAATCTGTATATAAATGTGCATTCTGTATATCACTGTGCATTAAAAAACAAAAAGGACAATAAAAGTTTAAAGATTTCCCAGTTGATAGTGGCCCCCTGCAGTGACTAACAGAAGAAAACAAAGTTTATCTCTGGGAACACACTTTAACCTCAGGCTTCAAATATATCCACAAAAAAATGTTCAGAACTTGTAGTAAAAAATCACAAATGAAAAAGACAATAAATGACTATGAGAGAGCCACAAAAGAAAAAGTAAACAGAACAAAAGATTACAGCATTGTCCTTTGATAGATGCCTGGGTAAATAAGATGTGGTACATTTATACAATGTAATACTACTCAGTGATAAGAAAAGTTGAAATACAGTCATTTGTGACAACATGCACGGACCTTGAAACCATCTTATTAAGCAAAATAAGTCAGACTGAAAGAATCAGGAAACATATGACCTCACTTATAGGTGGAATATGAAACTGAAAATAATAAAGAAACAAAAACTTATGGACACACTCAATAATTTGGTGGTTACCTGAGGATAAGGGGGTAGAAGGGTGGAAAATTGGGGTGGGGGGAGTAGGGAGGGGCCATCAAATATACGGTGGTGCAAAGAGAGCTGATTTTGATGTTGAGCACATAACGCAATGCATAAACAATGTAATGTAGAATTTTATACCTAGAAACTATGTAATTGTTACCAACCAATGTCACCCCAATAAATTTAACAATTAAAAAAAGATTACAGCATCAAAATGAGAAAGAATGCTAATATAGACGTCATCAAATAGAGACCATATACTGACTATATTTAATATATTTATTTAAAGAGATGAGGTAATTTGAATATGACTAAACAATAAAATACTATCAAATTTGTAAGGCAAATTTTAAACAAAAGACTAAAGTTCCAGAAATAAAAAATATTATAATCAGAAATAAATAACTTAAACTGAATAGAAAATTAATAAAGTATACTATAAAACTAGAGAAATGACCTACAAAATAACAGAGATAAGAGATGAAAGATATAAAAAAGAGGCTAAGAGATGAGTAGTGTAACATAGAACAGATTGAATTTCCATAATCAGAAAATGACCATGTGAGTTTGAGACAATATAAATTAGTAATAAATGATTAAGATTTTTTAAATTGATAAATTATATAAATCCCCAGAAAAAGAAATCCTAGTAAGTTCCAAGTAGAGGAAAAGAATATATTCAGAAATACTGTGGTCAAATTTCAAAACAGTAGTGACAAAAGATTTAAAAAGTAGCAATTAAAGCCAGAAATAGTGAAAGGGCATGTTTAATATGTAGGCAGAAAATATTAAATTAAAAATTCCACAGGGATGCCAGGAAAACTCAGCAGTTGAGTGTTTGCCTTGCAATCGTGAGGTCTAGGGCTCTATTTCATGCCCCAGCACACGCAAACCCCATATGCTGAACTGCACTGCAACTGCAACTGGTAAGAATGGCTTGGTGGTAAAAGTTCCCGCCTCCCACATGGGAGCTCCCTAGTTTGGTTCCCACCCTGTGCAGCCCCAGATCTACCTGTGAGGAATCAAACCATGTCAGAAATAATGATTTATAACTATGGAGACTACGGTACTCTGGGCCCTCACACCTTCTCTCTCTCCTTTCAAAACAATAAAATAAATCTTCAATAAATTATTCCATAAAAAGTTAAGGGGGGGAAGCCGGGATGGCTCAGTGGGTTAAGTGCTCACTTTGCAGCGCCGGGGACCAGGGATCGAATCCCAGCTCCGGCCCATGCGGAACCATGTGCTGAACTGGGAGCTCCCCCAGTTCAGTTCTCTCTCTGTCTCTGTATCTCTCCCTGTCTAAATAAATAAATAAATTTAAAAAAAGAAGAAAAAAAAAAAAGTTAAGGTAACTTTCAAGAACAAATACAAAATAAATAGAATTTTGAACACTAACAATTGAGAGGCCTTACTACTACAACGCCTCACCAAAGGAGCTTATAAGGGTTAGGGATTAGGATTAAGGAAAATGATCTAGAAAATTCAGGAAGACTGTTGAATTAAAAATATTAACCTATTGATAAATCTAACCTAATTATTGAGTATATAAGAATAAGAATAATGTCTAATTTATTAAATAAAGATTAAAATAAAATTAAACCACTTTATAAAGTTAGCTTATAGTAACAAGGGAGTTAAAATAGTCTACTGTCCTTGATTATATGGGAAGAGGGTAACGATGCTAATTACAGAACTAAGTAAAACATAAATGTGAAATGTCTAGAGTAACTTGTAAAAGATACAGAGAATCCATCACTTTTAATAATCCTGTAAAGGAAAGATATTTGGAATGAAGGAAATAAAAATCTGGAGATTACAGTATCCCAGAGTTAATCAAAGAAAATACCAGACAACTCTGTGAGGTGAGAAGAGAATAAATTATGTTAAAAAGACTTCAAATATTGGCAATATTTCCAAAAATGGGACTGAATCTATAATGATACAAAATCATTTATACTTTCAACATGTGCTGTTTTTACAGCAAGCACATTAAATATTACATGTTCAGAAACATACATATCACTCTCCCTAAAAATATCCTTGCTTCCATTGTCTTATGTCACTGAGTCATGCTATTACCCATATAACTAGTTGCTAATTAGTTTGAAACATAGCTTGAAAGTAGGAGCCTTGTAAAATATTTTGAGTGAATGTGTGAATATTAGGCTGTGAGAATTAGAGAAAGGTGTGTTAGGTAGTTAAGTCTTACAAGTTTGCCAGCTAGAAATTCACTGGTAGTGGACCCTGTGATCAGCAATCCTGACCACTTGCCTTTGGGACTAAAGGTCTTATTCTCCCAGTGGCTGGGAATTCTGTGGGATGATAGCCCTATTGGACACCCTTCAGTGTGAACTAAGGTAAAGAAAACAGTTTCTTTCCAGGGGACACCACATTCAATTAAGGATCACAGCAGGGACATAAAGGTTCTACCTGCTTCCCCAACTGGGGGCATATTTAAAGGGTGAGGTCTACCTTGGGACTGCTTCCTTCCCAGTTTCACTTCTCTTTCTGCAAAATCATGTTTCCTTCCCACAGCTGTAGATAAAATGGAACTCCAGTAAATGTCCTGTGTGCTATTAATAATATATATCTCAGAGTTAGCTTACAGGGAAATCTTACCTGGGAGTTATTAAAATATTAGAGATGTACACTTTTAAATAGTTTGCAATGAGATTAAAGATGATTACAGCGATCCCTCGTTTTTCACGGTTAATGGGGACCAGAACCTTCCGCGAAAGCTGAAAAACCGCGAAGTAGGATTTGCCCCTAGGAATGTTCGTGTATGCGGGTACAAGAATGTTTTAAATATGTAAACAGTATTCATACTTTACTCATTTAAGACAAAAATGACAACAGTATACGTATTTACTTGAACGTGTCAGTGCTAATTAATAAGGTTAATGACAAAACCTTATACAGTAATAAACATGAATCAACATGGCTTTCTGAGAGAGGCGAAGAGGCTTGTGTGGGGGGCGGAGGAGAGGCCCTCACGTGACTCGTAGAAGCGTTAGGCTCCCTCGGAGCCTCTTCTGCTGGAGGCGCTGACGGGAGAGCCGGGGGCTTTACCTTGGAGAGAAACATGGTGATGGGGAGTTCTTGTCTTTGTTTTTTCTTTTCCTTCAAAATCCCCCTGTACAAGGACATAACCCCGTCAACGCAATGGCTGAACTCGACAGCTTGAACCATATTGTCGTCAATGTCTTGTGCAAATTGTTGCATCGCTCTTGCCATGTTGCACAATTGTTGCAGATTCTCCAGGGTAAGGCCACACTTTTCAGTTTCTTCTTCGTCTTCCTCTTCGTTTTCTTCCTCACTTGCAGACTTTGTCATCTCAAGGAGGTCTTCATCGGTCAGTGGGTCCAAGTGGCAATCGATAAGGGCGCTGATGTCTTCTTCCGTCATGTCGACAAATCCTTCATTCCTTATGATGTGAGCCAG
>PVKE010026415.1:0-22324 GCA_004027555.1 Craseonycteris thonglongyai
CCTCATGACTAATTTTATAACTGACAATCTGTATTTCTTAATCCTCTTCACCTTTTTGCCTCTCCCCTCATCACCCTCCCATCTGGCAACCATCAGTTTGTTGTCTGAATCTATAAGTTTGTTTGTTTTGGTTTTTTTGTTTATTTTGTTTTTTAGATTCACTGTATAACTGAAATCATATGGTATTTGTCTTTGTCTGAGTTATTTCACTTAGTATAACACTCTCTAGGTCCATTCATGTTGTTGCAAATGACAGATTTCTTTTTTTTTTTTCTTTCATGATTGAGAAATATTTCACTATATGTATGTACCATATCTTATAACATCTATTGATGAACACCTAGGCTTCCCTACCTGGGCTATGGTAAACAATGCTGCAATGAACAAACAGGTGCATATATATTTTCAAATTAGTGTTTTGGATTTTGGGGGGGCGGGGGGTAAGTACCCAGGAGTGGGATTCCTGTATCATATGGTAATTCTGTTTTTAATTTTTTTTGAGGAATCTCCATACTATCTTCCATAGTGGCTGCACCAGTTTACAATCTCACCAGCAGTGTATGAGGGTTTTCTTTTCTCCATATTCCCGCCAACACTTCTTTGATTTCTTGATGATAGCCATTCTGACATGTATGAAGTAGTATTTCATTGTGAGTTTGATTTACATTTCCCTGAGGATTAGTTATGTTGAGCATCTTTACATGTATCTGTTTACAATCTTTATGTCCTCTTTAGAGAAATGTCTGATCAGGTCCTCTGCCTACTTTTAAATTGGGTTGTTTGGGTTTTTTTGATATTGAGTTCTATGAGTTCTTTATGTATTTGGGCTGTTAACCCTTTTTCAGCTATATCATTTGAAAATATTTTTCACTCAGGTTGCCTTTTTGTTGATGGTTTCCTTCAATGTACAAAAAAGCCTTTTAGTTTGATATAGTCCTATTTGTTAATTTTTGCTTTTGTTGTTATTAAAACACATATGCTAAAAGATACTGCTAAAACTATTGTTTAAGAGTTTATTGCACATATTTTCTTCTAGGAGTTTTATGTTTTCAAATCTTACATATAAGACTTCAGTCCATTTGAGTTCATTTTTGGTTATGGTATAAGAAAATGGTCTAGTTTCATTTTTTTGCATGTATCTGTCCAATTTTCCCATCATTTATTGAAGAAACTCATTTTCTTTGTACAAGGTCTGGCAATTAAATTTGCAAATTCATTCTAGAAAAAGTGCTACATACCTCATTGGTGCATATTACTACAATGTACTCCCCTTGGGAAGTTATGCACCGACTCCAGCACATAGTCTGTCCTTCAAAGCAGTTTTGGAACTCTTTCTGGAATGGCCATCAGAGCTGTCATTGTATTACCCATGATGTCCTGAATGTCAACAAAATGTCTTTCTTTCCATATTTTCTTTATTTTTGGGTAAAAAAAAAAGTAATTGAGGGCCAGATCAGGAGAGTAGAGAGGGTGTTCCAATACAGTTATTTGTTGACTGGCTAAAAACTGCCTCATAGACAATACTATGTGAGCTAGTGCATTGTCATAATGCAAGAGCCATGAGTTGTTGGTGAAAAGTTTTGGGTCATTTTTGTCTTAACTTTTTCATGCAGCCTTTTCAATACTTCCAAGTAGTCAACTTGGTGAAATGTTTGTCCGGTTGGTACAAATTTATAATGAACAATCCCTCTGATACCAAAAAAGGTTAGCAACATTCTTTTGACTCTTGATTTGGACTGATGGAACTGTATGGTAATGGAGAAATGGTTGACTTCCATTGTGCACTTTGATGCTTTGCTTCAGGTCATATTGGTACACTCAGGCTTCATTACCAGTGATAACATGGCCCAAAACATCGTCTTGCCTCTTCAAAACATTTTGGCAAACTTTAACGACTCCCCTTTGCTTTTGTTCATCGGTGAGCTCCTTCAGGACCATTTTTGCACACACCTTTCTCATGCCAAGATTTTCAGTTAAGATTTTTCTAACTGTTTCTTTATTGGTGTTTACTTGGTCTGCTATGCTTCTCAGAGTCATCTAACAATTTGACACACAATTTGATGAATTTTGCAATGTCAATTCTGCTACTTAACTGGCAGCCATGACCTCTCTTCATCAGTGGCACTCTCTACCTTTGGAAAAACATTTAATTTATTTGTATACTGCCATTTTCTTCATGGCTTATTCTAATAAAGTTGGGCTAACATGTCCCTGATTTTACTTCCACTCTTGCCAAGTTTAACAAGAAACTTAATGTTTGTTCATTGCTCTAATTTAAGCTCTGACATTCTCACGATGGCACACAAAAACGTGCAACAATAATGAACACTACTCAGCAAGACACGACCACACATCAATACAAACACAGCTGTGAGACACTTGATATATGAAGGTTGTGAAACATTACCAAGTTATATGTACAGTGCTACCAACGTAAGTGCACAAATTTAATTGTCAGACCTCGTATATTCTTACCTTTATTGTCACACATTAATTGGCCGTATAAGCTTGGGTTTATTTCTGGACCCTCTGTTCTGTTCCATTGATCTATACTATAGGTCTGTTTTTGTGCCAGTACCATTCTGTTTTTATTGCACTAGCCCGTAATATCAAGTAGCATAATACCTCCAACTCTGTTCCTCTTTCTTAAGATTACTTTGGCTATTCAGGGCCTTTTCTAGTTCCATATAAATTTTAGGATTATTTGTTCTAGTTTAGTGAAAAATGCCATTGGTATTTTGATAGGGAGTGTATTGAATCTATAAATAGCTTTGAGTGGTATGGACATCATAATGATAATCTTTCAGGCCATGAGAATGGTATATTCTTCCATTTATTTGTGTCATCCTTAATTTCTTTCATCAATGAGTTTTAGTTTTCAGAGCACAGGTCTTTTACCTGTGTGGTTAAATTTATTCCTATTTATTTTATTCTTTATGATACAATTGTAAATGGGATTGTTTTCTTTCTTTTTTTTTTTCTATTGTTTTTGACAGAGAGAGAGATACAGAAACAGGGAGAGAACTGAACTGGGGGAACTCCCCAGTTCATCACATGGGTCCACACGGGCCGGGGCCGGGGCCAGGATTCGATCCTTGGTCCCCGGTGCTGCAAAGTGAGCGCTTAACCTACTGAGCCATCCCGGCTTCCCAGATTGTTTTCTTAATTTAGTGTATAAAAACAAAACAGATTTTTGAATATTAATTTTGTATTCTGAAACTTTACTGAATGCATTTATTATAACAGTTATTGATGGAATCTTTAGAGTTTTCTATATATAATATGTCATCAGCAAATAGCGGTAGTTTTACTTCTTTCAAATTTGGATGCCTTTTATTTCTTTTTCTTATGTGATTGCTGTGGCTAGAACTCCAAATACTACATTGAAAAAGATATGACAGTGGGTGTCCTTGTCTTTTTTCCGATCTTAGAGAAAAAGCTTTCACCTTTTCACCTTTGAGTATGTGAACTATGAGTTTCTCATACACTTTTACTATATTGAGGCATATTCCCTTTATTCCCACTATACTGAGAATCTTTATGGGTGTTAGATTTTGTCAAATGCTTTTTCTGCATCTATTGATAATGATTATATGATTTTTATCTTTCATTTTGTTTATGTGGTATATTACATTCATTGATTTGAGGATGCTGACCCGACCTTTTGTAAACTGGGCATAAATCCCACTTGATTATGGTGTATGATTTTTTTAATGTATTGCTGAATTCAGTTAGCTAACATTTTGTTGAGGATTTTTGCATCTATGTCCATCAAGGATATTGGCCTGTATTTTTCCTTCTTTTCTAGTGTCTTTGATTTTGGTATCAGGGTAATGCTGGCCTCATGGAATGAGGTTGGGAGCCTTCCCTCCACTTCAATATTTTAGAATAGTTTAAGAAGGATATGTATTATTTCTTTGAATGTTTATAGAATTCACCTATGATGCCATCGATCCAGAACTTTTGTTTGTTGGAAGGTTTTTGATTATTGATTTTATTTCATTAGTAGTTATCTGTCTGTTCATATTTTCTGGATTTTTCCTGATACAGTCTTGGAAAACTGAATGTTCCTAGAAATTTATCCATTTCTTCTGGCCCTTTCAGAGCAGTGGCTTGGTCTGCCATAGCCCTTTGGCTCTATCAGACCTAATTCTCACTGGTTTTCAAAACCAGATGTTATGGGGACTCCTGTCATAGCTGTTCAGGCTGAGGAGCCCAGTATGGGGTTTGAACCCCTCAGTCCTCATGAGGGGAGCTCTGTAGATAAGACGCCCCTCCCATTTGTTAAGCACCACACCATAGGTGTGGATCTGCCCAGTCTGTCTCCACCCCTCCACATGGCTTCTTCTTTAAATCCTTAGTTATAGGACTTATGTTTAGCTAGTGGTTCTCAGTGATGGTCGTTCTGTAATTTAGTTATAATTTGGATGTGTTAGTAGGAAGAAATGAGTTCAGGATTTACCTACTCCATCTGACTCCACCTCTTCTTGTATCTCTCTTGAGACTATCTTACTTTGTCGTAGAACAGTGACTCTCTACCCAGGTGCTAATTGTAATCACCCTCTGAAGTTGTGAAAGGTTCCAAATCCAGAAAGGTTCTGATTAACTTGGACTGGAAATAAAGACCCATCCTCTGCTTTTTTTCTGAAGTTCACAGATGCTTCTGAGGAGCAGCCTAGTTTGGGGACCACTACCCTGAACGAAACAAGCTCCTCAGGCTTTACTGTGAGTGAAGGTCCCCTGGAAGTCTTGTTAAAACGCACATTCTGATTCTGTATTTTGACCTGCTCCCAGGTGATGTCTGCTGCTGGTCTGACCTCACTTGGAGTATAAAGGCTATATGGAAAGCATATCTTCCAAGAATTTAGTCCCTCTCTCTATAGAACTCTTCCTTTTTATACTTTTCTGCTCTACTGTTTCTCTCCTAGAACTGTCAGAATGTGCCACATTCTCTTGTTGCCATTTCCGTTTGGTTTCAGTGTCTTTCCAAATGTGTTACCTAATAGTGAGACACTTTATTCTTAGAAATTGTGGGCACCTTGATCCGAAACACTTTGGTCTTAATGCTCAAGAAATAAAAATTGATAGTCTTGGGAAGCTGGATGGCTGGCTCAGCGGGTTAAACGCTCACTTTACAGCCCTGGGGTTCGAGGATCAAGTCATGGCCCCAGTAGACCCATATCCCGAACTGGGGTGTGGCCCATGTGGGAGGGCTCCATTTCGGTCCTTGCCAGGGTGAGCTTCCCATATGGGAGGCCCCTGGCTGGGTTCCTGCCCTGCACAGCCTGCCCACCCATGTGGAATGAAACTATGTTGAAAACTGATGACGTGCAGCTATGGAGACTGCTCTGTGCCCTCCCCTTTCTCTCTGTCTCTCTCTCTCAAAAACAATAAAATAAATCTTTAAAAAAACCAAAATTTATAGTCTCTACTAGTTACATCTTCTCTCTTTCTTGATTTCACAATTTCAGTCCCAGCTCTGTGAGACAAAAGAAAATGAGCAAATAAGTTACTGAAGCTAAAACTGGAAAATAGGCCAGACATTCTGGATATACTATAATTTAAATGGGGGTGGTTAATGTTTACTTTGTTTAAATTTCTGCTGTTCACTTATTTTCTTTTACATTACTCTTGAATTCTGTTAAAATTCTCTCAAAAAGGTTAAATGGCCTTCATAATTGCCTTTGAGTGTTCTTTTTCTCTTAATACCAGCATTCTTAAAGCCAATCACTTTCCATTACAAATTCAGTACTCTGTAAATGGGCCTCTCCTTACAAAGGAGATACACAGGTTTGGAAGGCCATTAAACCTTAAAAGCATTTTATTGATCTTGGTGCTGAGAGCTGATTGAGGAGACACTCAGCAGCTGTGTGCATTTCTGAGGCTCAAGGGTGCTAGGGCCACTTCTAACAAGTGTGAGGAAGAAGGTTGAATGGAAACAGTGCAGTGTGTCAGCCAGCTACTGATGGAACAAACTGGTCCTTTTTCCTTCAAGTTTCCTTAAAGAGTGACATCTAAATGTTAAAATTAGGGGAAGCTGGGATGGCTCAGCGGGTTAAGCACTCACTTTGCAGCCCCAGAGCCCAAGGATCGAATCCCGGGCCCAGCCCATGTGGACCCATATGCTGAACTGGCGTGTGCCCCCAGTTCAGTTCTTGCCAGGGCCTATGTGGAGGCTCCTGGCCCAGTTCCTGCCCTGCGCAGCCCCGCGCCCATCTGTGGAGTGAAACTATATGGAAAACTGATGCTGTCAACTATAGAGACTGCTCTGGGCCCTCCCCCTTGTCTTTGTCTTTCTCTCTGTCAAAAACAATAAAAACAAATCTTTAAATGTTAAAATTAGAAACTTCACCTTCCTAGGCCATCTAAATGAAGCCTGGTTCCTAGGAAGCCATTTCAACAATAACTAATGTATCAACTCATTTAACTTTTGCAGCCTTAAGAGACACAGATACTATCAGCCCCATTTTATAGGTGAGGAAACTGAGAAGGTATAAAAGTTAAATTTTTTGCCCAAGGTTGTATAGCTATAATCAGAGCCCTGTATTTGAACTTGGTCATTCTGGCTCCAGAGACCATATACTTGACCATTAAACTGTAGCTCAGACATCAAGTATTTATTAACCCTTATACTGCCAGCAGGCCAATATATCTGCCCTCACTGGTTGTGCGAAAACTGCCACGGGCCAATATATTGGCCGACTTTTTTACTTGGTTATATGCAGCAAAAGTAAGGGCTTTTGACTCAAAGTCAATCTGCATAATTCTTCAGTGATTCGAAGCCCCAAATATATCTTCACCATTGGGAAAAAAACTAGATGTATTAAATAAAATTAAGGACTAGAAATAATTCAAAATATGGAATATTGCAAAATTCCTGAAAATGGTCTTGGCAGTCTTTGCACACCCCAACGGAAATGGGCTGGCAGTAAAAGGGTTAAATATCTTCTTGTGCCAGCATAGTATGCCAGGAGCTGTGGATACATAGCAGCAAGCTGTCAGGGAAGATCAGTTCTTAGCTCCCTGTGTCTGCGACAATTGTAGTGAAAGGCTCTCAGGCATTTGAGCAGAGACCTGGGTGTTAAGGATTTAGTCATACAGAGATCTGTGGGACAGTGTGCTGAGTAGAACAGTAAATGTGACAGCACAAATGTGAGAATAAGCTTGGCTTATTCGAGAGACAGAGGTGGCACTTGTACTAAACTACCTTCACTTCCTAAGTGAACCATCTGCCTCACCTCCTTGCCTATCTATGTCTGTTTCTTCTGTCTGGAGTTCCCACTTGGAGCCCCTGCAGCAGGCTATGCTAATTGTCCTTTGGGGCTTTGGTTTAGGGGTCTCCTCTGAGAAGTTACAGACCTCTGTTCCCACATGAGATAGGTGCCCTTTCCATGTTTACAGCTATTCTCACGCTTATCACACCCTACGAGTTTGTCTTTTTTACTTTAGCAGTTCCTAGAAGAGAGGTGCTATCTAAACTTAGATTATCCAGACCTTTACATACATTGGGGGACTGCTATGTTCATCGAATGGATATTACCAAGGCCACGTAGTTGAAGTGGCAGAAATAGGACTGAAAATGAACTATGCCTATTCTCAAAACGCATTTCTTTACACTGCTATGCTGACAGATGTAATTTAGGAAGTACGAAATGCGAAATGCCCTGTCTTTCATCTAGCACAAAGAATGTCAGAGATGGTGGGTGACTCATCATGTGTTGGCAGCACAGTTGTCTCAGTGCCAGTTGATCCATGTGAGTGGCACAGGGTTATGAGTTGGGCATAATGAGCTGAGCTGTCAACAGCCTGATGGCAAAAACTGGGCACATTTGACCAATGGATTTAACTCCATGTTAGCTGTTCAGGAGAGCAGGGGTGGGTAGCATGTGTAACTGCCAAAGATTGGCTGTCAAAGTTTTCTCCTTTGGCTAGAAATTAACCTAGCTTTAAAACTGGTGGTAGAAGTTCTTCAACAAGTTTTAAGAAAGAAAAGGGATAGTAGGAAAACTAAAACATAGCATGATCCAGAGTAAATAGAACTGAACTGGCAGTCAGAAAGACCACATATTGGTCTTAAGACTTTGGACCAAATAAGCATTGGTTTGCCTGTGTGAAATTGGGAGGATGTTAAGTGCTGATTCTCCAGTGTAACTAGGGCACACCCTGGCTTCTCCCTATTGGAAGAGCTGGGGCTGAGGAGCAAATCCAAGGGTTATAGCCCAAGATGTAGGGAATTGTCTGCTTTCTTATGCAGTTTCAGTGCTTTTCACTAACCAGATTTGGGTGCTCTCTGACGGGCTTTGAATCTTTTCTTTGATAGTCCTATATGAATTTTTTAACATTGGGACTTAAATGTCTGTTTAGAAACCTGATGTATCCTCCTGAGAGCCCTCTTATTTCTTTTAGTAACTCTGCAGCACTGTCCTTCCAGAGCTAAAAAACAAGCAGGTTCAAGGCATGATATCCCTCGAGTTTTCTAAGGGCTTTTATTTGATCAGCATGTGTGTATATCCCAAGAATATTCTTAAACAAACTGTAAGACTATGCCTTATGAATTAATCTATTTTTGGTCTTGTCAAAGCTTTTTCATTTTCAGTCCATAACTGAATCTTTGAGTTTATGGTTAGTGATAAAAGCAGTACTGATAGTTCCCAACTTACAGTGTTATGACTTAACAATTTTTCAACTTTGTGGTGGTAAAAAAGTGATACACATTTAGTAGAAACCAGCTAGGCTAAGCTATGATGGTTAGGCATAATGAAAGCATTTTCAGCTTATGGGTTTACCAGGATATAACCCCATTGTAAGTCAAGGAGCATCTGCACTGCTTTAGGAACTTCAAATGCTAATGTTTCTAGAAGTCATTATGGTGATGGGTCTATAATATTTATTCTAATTCTTGATTGTATAAAAATCAGAGGTAAGTATAATTCTCAGTTGAATACTTCTTAGTCAGTATCCACTAGAAGTCTCCCATCTCCAGAAATAGTATGCCAATTTTGAGACTGTACTTTTTTTTTTAAAGATTTATTCCATTGTTTTTGAGAGACAGTCAGGGGGTGGGAGCAGAGCAATCTCCATAGTTATACATCATTAGTTGTGACATGGTTTCATTCCACACAGGTGGATACAGGACCATGCAGGGTGGGAATCAAACTAGGGGCCTCCCACATGGGAGCCAAGAACCCTCGCCACCAGAACATGCCAGTGATTGCCAGCTGCACCACAGTTCAGCATGTGGTTTGCACAGTCAAGGGCTGGGATTCAATCCCCATACTTCAAGGTTGCAAGGCAAGCACTTAACCTGCTAAGCCATCCTGGCATCCCAAGGCTCTACTTAATGAAACAAAACCCTAGAAGGAAAGAGAATTTGTCCATTATTTTTAGGGAAGATGTAATCATTATAGCTATCTGGGAAGATAGTCCTGCAATGGTGTTTATGGTACTTGTGCAGAATCTTAGTGCTTCTTGATTTGTACTAGAACTTGCATACCGGTACCTTTCTTTCCATAGAGCAAACCGCTGTTTGGGAGAGCAGCTTTTAATTCCTGGTGAGGAGTGGCAATCAACATTTTATATTTCTGTAGGTTTTATTATTTTAATGTTTAACCTTTTTCTTTTCTTATAAAACTGCCTTGACATGTTAGTAATACCTATGGACTTGGTTTCACTTCATTCATGTTCTGTATATCACTGAAATTCTGTTTGTCACAGATCAAGCAGAATTGATCTGATTCTGAAGGTCATGTTTCTGCTTATCTCTTCTTTCCTGGCATGACCTCTTCTGTATTCATACCCACTCTTGTTGAATATATTCCAAGCTGCTCATCTGCCTGAAGGACTTGAAATTAGGCAAGATATCTCTAACCCAGATCTTGTAGAGATATTGTTATGGGCTTTTTTTTTTTTCTCAGTAACATATGGATTGCCTTTCCAATGAGCTGCCTGCCACTGAGTGGTCATTTCTGACAGCTGCAGTTGCAGTAATCAGAGACAGGTTGTGTAGATCACTCTGCCTTCCTAGCTACCAGGAAGCCTGGCCCATGATAAACGGTCCTCAGATATTTTCTTGCCATTCATGTCTGTACTTTTTGGTTTTGTTTTTAATGAAAAGTATCAGGGTTAGTTGATGGGATTTTTTAAATCCCCATTTGGCCTTAACCTTTCCTAAGATAATCTAAGTTTTCTCAACAATTTTGAAGACTAGTTTTTTTCCTTTGAGTAAAGAATAGTTTTTCCAATTATAAGCTATTGACTTGGTTTCAGTTACTTCTCTTTCCTTTCCTCATCTGTAAAATGAGAGAAATACTGCATCATAGGATTGTGGTAAGAATTAAAGGAGGATAAACACTAAGTAATGGTACAGAGTAGGGGCTCAGTAAATATTAGCCCTCCTTCTTTCCCCAGTGGATTGTCTTCACCACTCTGAAGTTTTCCCTAGCCTGTGGCAAGAGTGACTTCTAGGTGTATACCTAGGTTCTGTGTAGGCCTGTGCTGTCCACCACAGTCGCCACCAGCCACATGTGGCTGTTGAACCAGAACATATATGACATAGTCCAAATCGAAATGTGTTACAGTTTTAAAATGCCATATTTCAAAGACTTGGTTCAAAAATATAAAAGTAAAATCTCGTTGTTTGGGGGAGGTTATTTTTGTTTATTTGTATTGCTTACATATTGAAATAGTAACATTTTTATATATTGGGTTAAATATGTACAATGGACTTCCCCTTTTTATTTTTTAATGTGGTCACTGGATAATTTTAAGTTATATATATTCCAATTCTGTTTCTTTTTTTTTTTTTATAAATTTTTTTTTTAATATATTTTTATTTATTTATTTTTGACAGAGAGAGAGAGAGAGAGAGATACAGAGACAGAGAGAGAACTGAACTGGGGAAGCTCCCAGTTCAGCACATGGGTCCGCATGGGCCGGGGCCAGGATTCGATCCCCCGTCCCCGGCGCTGCAAAGTGAGCGCTTAACCCACTGAGCCATCCCAGCTTCCCCCCTGATTCTGTTTCTATTGGGCTGTGCTGCTTTGGTTCCTGAAGAGGCATTGTATACAAAAGGAAAATGGTTTCATAAGCCAAGGAAATAAGGCAAGGTATAAATGCAGGACAGTTATCTTTTAATTTCTAGAATGGGTGTTTAAAACACCTATTTTGTGCTTTTTAAGGAAACTTTTATTGATGTACTGGTAGAATAAGTTTTCTTCAGTCTTCAAAGCCTATAGCAAATACTTTTTTTTAGCACTGGTGTCACTTTGAAAAACTAGGAAAGGGTTAATATCCTTGATGGTGGCAAGCATTCAACATTTGAGGCTTTCAAAAATGTCAGTCCATTTGAAGTCAGATTTAATGAACTAATAAGGATAATCAAGTTGGAAAACACTGTATAAAACAGACCAACATTTTTCTCATGATTCATAATAGACTCCAGGCAATCTCAGAGGAAGTTTTAAAAGATGTTTGCTTTTTTTTAAAAGATTTATTTTATTGGTTTTGAGAGAGAGAGAACGGGGGAGGGCCCAGAGCAGTCTCCATAGTTGTACATCATTAGTTGTGACATAGTTTCATTCCAAACCAGGTTAATGTGGGACCACATGGGTTGGGAACTGAGCTGGGGGCCTCCCACATGGGAGGCAAGATCTTTGCCGCCATCCTGTCATTTCATTACCCATTGCGCCTCAGCTCAGCACATGGGTTTGCACGGGCCAGGGCCTGGAATTCATCCCTAGACATCGCTGTTGCAAGGCAAGCACTCAACCTGTTGAGCTAGCCCAGCATTCCCAAGTCTTAAAAAATGTTTTGATCAATAACAGTATGTATAGAACAAGTATATAACTTCCCAGGGGCATATATTACAAGTTTTATATGCTTTTGTTTTCCTTTTGAAATTATTACAGTTATATTTGAGCATATGAATCATTAAGACCTAGTAAGTATGGGCTGTACAGAAGATAATGATAAATTATCGTGGGTGGGGTGTGGGGAAGAGAGTATAGATAGAAAAGGAAAATGGGGCCAACTTTTCTAGATTGCTCATTTTTTTTCTCATTCTCATAGATGCTTGTTGCCAACATTGACTTGGGTCCTACTATTTTGGACATCGCTGGCTATAACCTGAATAAGACACAGATGGATGGGATGTCTTTATTGCCCATTTTGGTGAGTATAAAGCCCTCAATCAGGCCTGAGCCAAGACTCTGAAATAAATTTCAAATTGTATAAATTTAGACTTAAAAATTTAAATCTTAAAACTATTAAATTTGGGGAACAGAGAATAGACTTTTATCTATGGTGGAAAGGAGTTTTCTTTAAAAAAAAAAAAAAAGACTGATTGGAACACATCTAAATGGAGTTTTTATATCTTTCCTTCATCCCATTCTCCCCCCTGCAAAAAAAAATCATCATAAAGTTATGACAGGTGACAAATTGGGACAGTATTTGCAACATATGTGAAAAAGGGTAATAAGTCTTAACAGATGAGTCTTAGAAAGCAACAGTTAATATCCCAGTAGAAAAATGGGCAAAAGAAATAACTGTTCAACTCACAGAAGAATTAAAAATATCCAAAATAAATACAAGAAGATGACAACAGTGCTGATCAAGGAAACGCTGATCTGAAGGAAGCCTTTATTACCTGAACTGGCAAAGATTAACAAGATGAATACCCAGTATTTGCAAAAGCCTGAGAAAATGGAAAAGTATAACCAGTATTAGCTATCACAGGCTAATTTATCAAGACATATAACTTTAGAATACATACATCAAGCAGATCCATCTGCAAATGTATTCTGAGAGAAAAAAATTTATTCAAGAAATGTATGAGTACCTATTATATGCCTGGCAGTGCACACAGCTAATTATAAAAATGTATATGCAATATTAATAGAAATACGGAAAACCTAAATATCCAGTAGGAAACTGGTTAAATTGTTGCACAGTTAAACAACAAAATATTAAATCAACAATAAATGATGGGAAGCCGGGATGGCGCAGTGGGTTAAGCGCTCACTTTGCAGCACCGGGGACCCAGGATCGAATCCCGGCCCCGGCCCGTGCGGACCCATGTGCTGAACTGGGGAGTTCCCCCAGTTCAGTTCTCTCTCTGTCTCTGTCTCTGTCTCCTCTCTCTCTCTCTCTCTGTCAAAAACAATTTAAATAAATAAATAAACTTTAAAATAAAATAAATTTTAAAAATAAATAAATAAATAATTAAACAATAAATGATATAGAGCTGAATACACTGACTTCGAAAAATGCCGCTACATATGCTAAGAAAGGTGGGGTTTACAACAGCATCTCTTCTCCTTTAAAAATGTATTTGATTGACATCATCAAGATGACAGCATGTAAGGAAACTCTTGAAACCTCTCGTGGAAAGAATAATGAATTGAAAACTAAAATCTAACAAGGGAATTCCTAAGCAACACACAGCCTCAGCTGAGAGACCCTCTCATCACAAGAAAATATCTAAAGGCCAAAGAAAGGGAGATGAGCAGGATAGAAGGGAAAGCAGCAGTGTGGAAACATGCCTCAGAGCGCAACCCAGAAACTGGCAGAGGAGAGTGAGATGAGGGACTGGGAATACAGGCCAAGACACAGCATGACCTCGGGCAAGAAAAAAGCCAGGATGCAGGTGGCCAGAACGTGGGGCAGACAGCAAGAGCAGGGCACAGGGGGCTAGGGCTGGTGGCCAGAGCATGGCATGGGTAGCTGAAGCACCACACCAGAAGATGGAGCGTGGCTCAGCCCTGGACTAGTTGGGACCCCACCTGGAGTGCTATGCAGCTTTGGACACAGAGCCTGGCTACTTCTCTTTACTCTCTCCTAGGGCTCACCACCCCTTCCAGCTCCACCCAGCACTTGCATACAATCGGCTATAGCCAAGAAGCTGCCATTACCCTGTGTGGCAAACAGACCTGCGCCTTTCCCAATAAACCTCGCCTCTACCCTTCCTGCTGAGGCTAGCAGGGCTATCCAAGGAACCTGAAGCATAGGCATGGCAGCTTATGCTTGCACAGGGATCTTGAAGGCATAGAATACTATCACCCACCATACCCTCCCGAAGAAGAGGCACACAGAGGCCAAGACAACTGGGTCAAAGAAGAGAATCTCACCTTCTAGGAAATCTCCCAGTGTGAAAATACTGAATAACCAAGAGTAAATATTATAAGACACTGCAGTAACACCAACCAGGAAACGAAAGTAAGACCTCTTTATATCTACCAAGGGAAAGGTCCTTATGCCCAGGAAGAGAAATACTCCAACAGCAATGAGTACCCTAGGGAACAGAGCTGCTCAGAAAATTAAGTCTCCAGAAAAAGAACTTCAAGATAGGGAAATATAGGGGAAGCCGGGATGGCTCAGTGGGTTAAGCGCTCACTTTGCAGCGCCAGGGACCAGGGATCGAATCCCGGCCCCGGCCCGTGCGGAACCATATGCTGAACTGGGAGCTCCCCCAGTTCAGTTCTCTCTCTGTCTCTGTCTCTGTATCTCTCTCTCTGTCAAAAATAAAAATAAATAAGTAAAAAAGAGTACCTTTAAAAAAAAAAAAAAAAAAGATAGGGAAATATAGAGGGTACCAAAAAAAATGTATGCACATTTTAAGAAAGGAAAAAACTTTATTAAAATTGTAATATTTGATACATACTGATAAAAGGTGAATACAAATCACGTTTGATTTCTGCAATTATGAGAGGTGCTCAAAGTGGTTACCATTAGTGTCCAGACAATTTTGATTATGGCAAACTACTGCTTGAGCAAAGTTGACCAAAGTGTCCACTTGTACTGTTACATGTGCCATTTCAATTTATCATGCATCTCAAACTCGCCACTAATGCATGCAATTATGTGTATTGGAGGTTCTATTGCATACTCACCTCCATTGTCGTGCTTCTACAATGTTCTCAAATTACAAATACCACTTCAAAATGGTCCAAAATGGTCCAAAATGGTCTTGCACTCCTCAAGTAACAAGTATGCTTCTGCCATTTTTTTTTACTGTCCTGCCTGTCACATGACACTAGCATTCATTTGATTTACACCATCATTTGAGCAAACGTCATACTACACATTGCTGCCATAATTCAATTCAACTTCAAAAAGTAATACATAACTATCTCTTAAAATGTGTATACATATTTTGGCACAAACACACACACACCCAAGTATTTAAACTAAATGACAGAATTCAAGTTTGTAGTTCTGAAAACAAAGAGAACGTAGAAAGACAGCTAAGCACAGAAAAGCAGCTAAATGTTCTCAGAAAGAAAATCTGCAAGCAAAAGAACTACTTACTGTAAAACAAAGAAACTAAAACTATAAAAAAGAACCAAATAGTAGATGTTGAGATAGCTAAGTGGGTTGAGTACTTGCCTTGCAATTGTAGGGTCCAGGGATCAAGTCCCAGCCTCGATTTGTGCAAACCCATATATTGAACTGTGGCACACAACTGGTAACCGCCGGATGGGGGCAGAGGTTCTCGCCTCCCATGTGGGAGGCCCCCAGTTTGGTTTTCATCCCCCGTGGCCCCACATCCACCTGTGTGGAACAAAACCATGTCAGAAATTGATGACATACAACTATGGAGACTGCTCTGTGCCCTCCTGCCTCTCTCTGTCTCTTCTGTCAAAAACAATAAAATCTTAAGAAAAAAAAAAAAAAAAAGATTAGTATGGAACCCCAAAAGACCCCAAATCACCAAAGTAATCCTATGAAAAAAGAATAAGGCTGGAGGCATCACACTCCCAGACTTCAATCTATACTACAAAGCATCAAAAATTAAAACAGCTTGGTACTGGCAGAAAAACACACACCAACCAATGGTACAGAATCAAAAACGCAGAAGTAAACCCACAAATACATGGACAGATGACTTTTGACAAAGGAACAAAAAATATACAAAGGAGAAAAGAAAACCTTCAGTAAATGGTGCTGTGAAAATTGGAAAACCACATGCAACAGAATGAATCTGGACTGTGAACTGTTCACCATATACCAAAATTAACTCAAAGTGGATTAAAGACCTCCACATAATACCCAAAACTATAAACCGCATAGAAGAAAACATCAGTACAAAATTTACAGACCTTGGGTTCAGAGAGGACTTTATGAACTTCAAAGGCAAGGAAAGTAAAAGTAAATGAATAGGACTATGTCAAACTAAAATGCTTCTGCACAGCAAAGGAAACTCAACAAAGTAAAAAGGAAACCAACCGAATGGGAGAAAATATTTGCAAACAATGCCTCTGATAAGGGGCTAATACTTAGAATATACAAAGAACTCATACTACTCAACAACAACAACAACAAAAAATGATCCACTTAAAAAATGGGCAAAAGACACTTCTCCCATGAAGACATACAAACAGCCAACAGATATATGAAAAAATGCTCAACATCACTAGCAATTAGGGAAATGCAAATTAAAACCACAATGAGACCACCTCCCACCTGTTAGAATGGCTATAATCAAGACAAGGAATAACATGCTGGAGAGGCTGTGAAGAAAAAGGAACCCTCATACACTGCTGGTGGGAATGTAAATTGGTACAACCACTATGGAAGACAGTATAGGGGTTCCTCAGAATATTAAGAATAGAATTACCATATGACCCAGCAATACCTCCTCTAGCTTTCTACCAAAAAAATTTGAAAATCTTAGTCTACAAAAGTATACTCATATGTACCTCAACGTTCATCACAGCACTGTTCACGGTGGCCAAGTCATGGAAACAACCAAAGTGTCCTTTGATAGATGACTGGATAAAGAAGTTGTGGTACATTCAGCAATAAGAAAAGATGAAATATACCGTATTTTCCGGCGTATAAGACGACCGGGCGTATAAGACGACCCCCTAATTTTACAGTTAAAACATAGGTTTAGGCCTATATTCGCTGTATAAGACTACCCCCCCACTTCCGAGGCTGTAGTCTTATACAGCGAATACAGGCCTAAACCTATGTTTTAACTGTAAAATTAGGGGGTCGTCTTATACGCCAGAAAATACAGTAGCAGTTTGTGACAACATGGACAGAACTTAAGAACATCTTATTAAGCGAAATAAGTTAGACTGAAAGAATCAAGAAACATGACCTCAATCATAGGTGGAATATAAAACTTGAACAAAGAAACAAAAACTCATAGACACAGTCAACAGTTCAGTGGTTACCTGAGGATAAGGGGTGAGGTTGGGAGAGTAGTGAGAGGGGCATCAAATAGATAGTGATGGAAAGAGTTGATTCTGGGTGGTGAGCACATAATGGAATACATAGACAATGTAATGTAGAGTTGTACACTTGGAAACAGTGTAATTGTTAACCAATGTCACCCCAATAAATTTAATAATTAAAAACAAATTCTGCTATAAACATTTGTGTGTACCGTATTTTCCGGCGTATAAGACGACCGGGCGTATAAGACGACCCCCTAATTTTACAGTTAAAACATAGGTTTAGGCCTATATTCGCTGTATAAGACTACCCCCCACTTCCGAGTCTGTAGTCTTATACAGCGAATATAGGCCTAAACCTATGTTTTAACTGTAAAATTAGGGGGTCGTCTTATACGCCAGAAAATACGGTAAGTTTTTGGTGGACAGATGTTAGGTCACATTATGACTTTATGTTTAATCCTTTGCAGAATTACCATACTATTTCTAAAGCAACTACACCATTTTATATATTCCCACCAGCAGTATACAAGGGTTCAAGTTTCTCCACATCCTTGTCAACACTTACTATTATCTTTTTATTATAGGGAGTGTGAAGTGATACCTCATTGTGGTTTTGATTTGCATTTCCTTAATGATTACTGATGTTGAACATCTTGTCATGTGTTTATTGGACATTTGTATGTCTCGTTTGGAGAAATGCCTATTCACACTTTGCCCATTTGTAATTGGGTTTTTTTGATCAGCAAATTCTTTTTCTTTTATGCCTTATGTGTTTCTTCCATGTGAAATACCTGGTTTGTCCATCCAAGTCTTCCTATTTGTGACTTGTCTTTTCACTACTTTAAGATATGAGAACATAGGAGTTTAATACATAAATTGCCTCTCTTGTGGTTATTGTTGTGTCTTATATACAAAAATGTTCCTGACCTTGAGATCAGAAAACAGTTCCCGTAGACTTTCTTTCAAAACTTTTATGCTTACATTCATGTCCTCAATATATCTAAAATTGATTTTCTTGTATGAGTCAGGGATCTAATTTCCATTTTTTCTCTATAAATATTCAGTTGTCTTTTCTGTTTCACAGATTTATCTTTGTACCAGTATACTGTCTTGTTATAAAGCTGTATAATTAAATCTGCAAATGGGCACACCTTTCATTGTTCTTAAGGATCCTAGCTACCTCTCTTTTATATAAACTTTAAAAACAGCTTTTCAGATCATGTTGGGCTTTTGGTTGGAATTAAAAATTTGCATCTTACAACTTTCTCCATACAAATCTTATACTGTATACTGTCCAGGCACAGGCAGGCTGCCCAAGGTGTTCCACAATGGCATATCAGTTATTTTGAATTAAAGTTGCTTAAGAAACTGCCCATGCAAGAAGAAAACCCTGACCTCTGTATCCCCCTAAAAGCAGAAGACGAACCTTTCATGAGTCATAGTTGCCCTCCCTGCTTCTGAGAGTTGAGAGACCGACCACCTTACCATAGAGTTAAAAGAATCCAGAGTCAAATGTTTGTATAAATTAGCCTGTACCACCTTTAGTAATTTACTACCCAGGCCCAAACTTTATTTAGATTGCTCATTAATGAATACCCAAACCTAGCTTAGAATCCTTTATAATGAGCACTAATTTTATTTGTTCTGTCAGTTTTTCATAAATGTATTATTTCTTTGTCTAAAAGTGTAAGAAGATACCTGGTTGCATCAGTTTTTTGAACCTCATTTTATGATCTGAGCATTATATTTGAGATTCTCCTGTGCACACATATTAATTTGGTTTTTCTCTTAATCTTCTTGGAAGTCCTCCCCCTCCCTGACATATTTATGTATGTATGGTATCTTCATTTAGACCATCAAGAAGTACTTTGAACCTATTACAGTTCTTACCACACAAGCCCCATTTAAAATTTGTTAATTCTCGTTCTTGTGTGTATTAAGCTGTATTTTTTAGTATGACCTTAGAATTGTTCTTAGCTAGAATTTATGGACAGTATTGTTTCTTCTAATCTGGACTTCAGCACCTTGCACTGTGTCTAATTCTTGGTTAGCTGCCTTGTAGGTTTACATTCCTGACCTGCCTCATAGTAGTAGTCTTGGGGAATAACTATTAAATGCTCAAAGCATTTGATCATCACTTGTAAAGCCTCAAAATACCAAACATGATATTCAGTAGACCATATGCATCAATTGTAATCATTCCTTTTAGTTACTGAATGAACAATCTAATTAGTTTGACTCCCAATACCCCTTCTAGCACAATAAATAACTTTGTGATCCTTTTCACAGTCTATATGCCTCACAGGAACCACTTTTGCTCTTCTCTCTAGAAAGGTGCCAGTAATGTGACTTGGCGATCAGATGTGTTGGTGGAATATCAAGGAGAAGGTCGTAATGTCACTGACCCAACGTGTCCTTCACTAAGTCCTGGAGTATCTGTGAGTAACAGCTTGGGTTGACTTTTGACGGTTTTCTCACTGATAGCACAGCAGGACATTAGTGTAGATGTGTCAGGTATTGAAACCTTTCATCTGAGTCCTATTCCTCTGTCACTTGACTGTGGGAGATTAGTCAGTTCACAAAGGTATATGCAGTAATCTTGAAAATAAAAAATAATCCTGAAATTTTGCTGCTGACCTATTGCCAGAACGTGCACTTCAAATTCTTCCAATTTTTGTAGCAAGTGCACGTATCTGCCCATATTCTTATCTTATTAATACCCCTTCATGTTTTCCTAAAATTCCTTATAGTGGTGCCATTTTTTTTATTAGGGATGTTATCAGTGGTATCCAGTAGAGAGGTGGGGCTCCCACCTGTCACCATGCCATCACGACTGTCTTACATTGGTGGCAGCCAGGCTGGTCATGGAGATGGTAACAGCAACGTTGGCCTCACTTTGGAGAATGGAAAACAGGCTTCCATTTGGAGTTGACTCTCCTAAGAGCAACTGTTAACAATATAAGCTGTAGTTAAAAACCAACCTGTAAGTTGGTATGGAAAACATGAAGAAATAAGTTACGTAGTTAGGTCTTAGTTACTGATAAGAACACTCATAAATAACTTACCACAAATGATTCCACCAAGTTAATTTTAGCCTTTTTCTCCAACCCTTTAGGACGGCAGTTCCTGATATACCTCAGAAGTGGCTCTTTTGTGTATTGATTTCTCCTTATCAGCCCATTATAACTAATTCTTTTCAGATTGACAGGAATGGCAAACACCACAACCACATGTTCCTTAGTGAAGTTAGCCATGAGTAAGGAACAAAGCCTTGGAACTATTTGATTCTCAGTGGAAGGTTTCCTTATTTCTATCATTGTTATGCCTGGTGTGAGCCAGACTGGTTGCTCCTGTAGACAAGTGGTAGTTGTTGCTACAGAAGAACTATCTTCCTTTAACCTTTTAAATATTCCTACAGCAATGTTTCCCAGACTGTGTGTGCGAAGATGCTTATAACAACACCTATGCCTGTGTAAGGACCATGTCAGCGCTGTGGAATTTACAGTATTGCGAGTTTGATGACCAGGAGGTAAGAGGCCCTGCTGCCTCCCACTTGTGTTTGTGTCTATTGCCAGTGCTTTGTTGGCTGGAGTTGGTGGCAGAAGAGCGAGTCCAAGGATGCTCCCTAGGGAAGATGTGTTTCTTATCTGTACTTCCATGTAGGTTTCCATCAGTTAAGGAAATAGACTTCCCCAAGGCCATTCCTCACTTCTGTGACCTTTCTGGATGGGGCTTTCTCCACTCCCACCACCACTACCCAAACATACACTTTAAGTGCTCAGGTCACTTTTTCAGAATGTCACATGCTCATCTGTTTGCTTCCCTGCCAGTTTGGGTTGAGGGTAAGACACCTCAATGTGTTCAGAAACTTCTGTCTACAGCCTAGTCCAGTGCTGCTCAAACAGCATAGCATTGGGGGGCCAGAGGCAGAACTGGGAGCTCCATCTTTGGGAGAAGGTGGCTTTTAGCCAACACAGATCAGTGTGGATTATCTGAAGGATCACATGGACCCCAGTCCCTTAGGTTTCATACTGTTTACCAGTGGGTGCTAACCTGGCCCATCTGGTGACCCACATCTTGCCATATGGAACTCTGATACATCGTGTTTCTCAGAAATTGACTCCCTTACCATTCACTTGTAAGCTCATAAGCACTTTGGACAACAGGCAAGAGAGCTCTCCTCAAACTCAGTTCCTATTCCCCTTCCCCCATAATGTTATCAGTGTGATAACTACTTTATAAGTGATAGTCTGAGGGCATCCACTTAGAAGCCATTATAGGCTAAATTTTCCTGCCTTCTTCCTAGCCTCTCACTTAACTCCCGTTTGGAGAATAAAGTACAGAATAGGGGGAAATAGTGATAGTATACATTCTAATGTTAGAAATAATAGTATTGTATCCTTCAGCAATAGGTCCAAAACTGTTTTTTAAAAGATGAAAATTTAACATTTATATAATGTAAGTTAGAGTACTTTCATGTTTATTCTCATGTGAATCTTCACAATTCTAAGGCAAAAAAATAAACCTTGAAATGTCAACCCCCACTCAATAACTTTATTACTAATTGTAATTTCTGAGACCTTGTCATTTGAGAGTCCTGCCTTCTGCTCTAATTTCAGAAAGTAGTAAACTCCCCTCCTTGCCCCCTCCTGACTCTGCCTGAAACAAGCCTCTTTCTGGCATGTGGCCCACAGCCCCAAAGCAATTTAACCCCAGAACAGATGCTCCATTGTCTCATATATACCCTTGATCTCTGAGGATCTTGAGACCAGATGATACTCCCCTGGGTCTTGGTTGTTGCCTCCCTCATCCCTCTCCATTTAGAAATAATTCACATGAGGAGTATTTCTTTAAATGTAATCCTTGTTCTTTTTCTCTTCCATCCTTTTGTTTCCTGTAGGTGTTTGTGGAAGTCTATAATTTGACTGCAGACCCACACCAAATCACTAACATTGCTAAAAGTATAGACCCAGAGCTTTTAGGAAAGATGAACTATCGGCTTATGATGTTACAGTCCTGTTCTGGACCAACATGTCATACTCCAGGGGTTTTTGACCCCGGGTAAGTTTTCATTTTCTTCAATGACTTTACCAAGTTGTGTCTAGCAGTCATGCTGTTCTTTTTTTTTTTTTTTTTTTTTTTTT
>PVKE010026416.1:0-22337 GCA_004027555.1 Craseonycteris thonglongyai
CTCTCTCTCTCTCTCTCTCTCTCTCTCTCTCTCTCTCTCTCTCTCTCTCTCTCTTTATCTTTCTTTCTTTTTTTGTTTTATTTTTGATAAGCCTGAGGTCTATTTCCTGGATTGAAAATCATTTGGGATAGAAATAAGAAGAAAGACAAAGAAATCTGATGAATAAAAAATGTTGGCACAAACTATGTTGCTATTTTTGCATCCTTCCAGCTCTAATTCTTGGGTTGTGTTTTGTCTTTCATTTGTGTAAAACCACAAAAAATTCAGTATTAGTTTATGTTTATTTTAAAACTTTTAAAAAACATTTCACATGATATATACAGGGTCTGGCAGAAGTAGTGCCCCTTTTTTATGAGCTAGTAATCTATACCAAATCTTTTATTACAAAGTCATAAGCACTTAATTGTGCATCATAATAATATCTCACTCAAGCACACTATAGGACATTTTAGGGGAAATGTTTAAATTGCTGTCCATCTTGTGTGAGACAAAGCAAGCCTTACGATGTTACTGCCAGAACCTGTATTATTTTATAGCCAGCTTTTTTACACTGAATTTTGTTACTAAGTTATATTCACGTTAATCTGTGTATAGCTGCTTGGTCTGTAATTATGGTATATCGTAGACCTTAACATAAAATTGTACCCTTTCCCTCTGTGATGGAACTTCCTCTGCTAGCCTTACACTGTTGCTGTAGCTGTTCTTCAGTTCTGATGCACTGTGCAGTCAGCTCTGGGCCTTTGTACCTGCTGCTTCTTCTACTAGGAATACCTGCCTCTACTCAACCTGTCGCCGTCCCCGTTCCCAATGCTGCTGCCTGGCTAACTACAATTTTTAGGATTCAGCTCAGCTATCTCTTCTTTCATTATGTCTTTTCTAATGCACATTATGGTTTGCCTTTTCCAGGCTGTTGTAAGAATCCACATGTCAAATATAAGACCTGAATTTGAAAGTGTTTTGTAAACTGGACTGAATTCCATGCATAAATCAAATAATTGTGAGGTACATTTTGTAAATTCTTGGTATTAGATCTAAGCAAAATTAAGAGTAAAAGTAAACTTTGCTTAGATGTTGGTAGATCTGTTTCTCCAAGACTAGATTAGAAAGCCAAATGTGCATCTAGTATTTGCCTTTTGACACATAGCACTAAAGAATTTCTAAATAGAATAGAAAAATGTCCACTGATTTAAAATCTGTCAGTAATAGCAATGATGGAGGACACAGGGAAAAGCAAGACATTTGTATGTTTGAATTAGCAATTGGGTAGCATTTTTTTTAAAATAAGGGGTGTTGCTTTGCCAAATGTACTTTGTTCATTTGTGATGAGTATACTCTAGTTTAAATTATTTATGATGATACTTTATATTATATTTTATAGTGTGAGTAATCTGAGTTCTTACTGATGCTCTTTTCTATTAACTCTTTGCTAAGAAGCATTCACGATTATTGTTTTCAGTAAGGTTTTCCAGAATTAGTAAAAGAATTACTGTGCATCTAGCATATATTATACATTCAGTTGTGAGGAATATATATCTCTATGCATAGCTCAGAGAAGTTTTGTTTTATCTTTTTATTTAAAAGAAAGATATTTTTGTTTCTGGTATACAAGGTGTTTTGTGGATAACACTCATTAGGGTTAATGGGAGTAAGATGCAAAAATATCTCCTGCTTTGTGAGAAGAATATGCCCCATAATGTTTCCAGGAGGAATACTCTAAAACCTTCATAAAACATTTATATCAGTTGTATAGAAAAAAAGAATAACAACAAAAAAACCTCCTTTAATAAAGCATTTGCCCCTATTAGACTATGGTGACTTGAGAATTTTATTTATTCAAAAATCATCGAATAAATTTGCATTATATGTATATTTTGCAAAGAATGAGAGCATATCAATACCTTCACATTAGAAACAAAACAAAAAACAAACAAACAAACACAAAAACTTTTGTACACTGTAAGTAAGGATTTTGGTGAAAACTTGCACATTTCTCTGTTGTCCTGGATTTATGTGTATGCCGCTCCTATTAGTTTGGGTTCTAAGATCTCTGTTAAGCTATTGGTCTCAAATTCGTATAATAAAGAAGAGAATACTTACCCTTATTTAGTTTTCTGAGTGAGGGATTAGTAAAACTTTAAAACCAAAATTTTATAATGGGTAAAAATAAATAAACACATTTTCAGAATAACCACACAGTACATTTATTTTGCAGTATTCTTTTTATCATATTAAAAGTTATAATTTAGCAGGAAATGCTGGAATTTTGAAAAGGAATTTTAAAATAGTATAAAGCACTTTTTGAAAAGTTTCTAAGTAAAAATAAATTTTAAAATATCCTACAAAAACTATATATTTCTGCACATACACATATACGCATAATTTCATAAATTCTAACAAAATATTATTTGTGGTTAGCTTTTGGTAGAGCAGTATTTAGTTAATGTTTATATATTTTGAGTGAAATGTTCCACTCTTCTTGAAGAAATGTTAAAACGTTGAACATCTATGTTTTCCACAAGTAAATAACACATTATATGGCTACATTATGACCAGATTATATCTATTAGTTACTGCTGTGCACCATGTAAATCTCTGGATACCCCTGGGAAATGAGAAAATCATTTCAGACTTCAATAACTAACAATCAGTTATTGCTCTGGGCAATAATAAAGCTGAATGCAATTACCTAAAGTGAAGTTAGCAGTGTAACAAAGGGAAATACAAAATTTTTTTTCTCTCTCTTAAAATAAATGTAGCATCTCCTTATCCCACACTGCTGTGCATTATAATCGGACCTTCAAAACAGCATATTGTCTGCATAGTCTATTTGAGAATTGAAATAGATGATGAAAAGTCATAAAATAATTTTTATGGTATTATTTGGTTAGTCCTCAATATAGCAAAAACAAAAGTACAGAATGTAAAACATTAATTTTATTTGAAAGGTTAACTTGACAGACAAATATCTTTGAAAATATTGAATTTTACCAACAAAAATATTAAAACTCTTTCCTAGTCTTTGTTCATATAGCAAAAGGACTAGGATGAAAAATGATACAATTATTTTCAGAGTTAGCTGTAATATGTATCATTATGTTGTTAAGGTGTTTATTGAAATGAATATTAAAAAAAAAGAAGTGGTCCACAATAATCACTTATTTACAAATTTTACTCTTATAATTTTTCTATGGCATTATATATTTATCCAAACTGATTTTTAATTCATTATTTGCATATATTTTCTATTTGTCACAACACAATGCAATTATGCTGAAATAGATTTCCCAGTAGAAAGTTAATCCTGCTGTTTCACATTTTGTTTAACCATTTTTAATGTATGATTGTAGTCTGTGTTTTGGCATAGACCACTCCTGAAACAGTAGATTTTTTGGCAATTTGGCTGTTAGAATACATTTGATGGTGAATATAGCCTTTCATTAACTCTGTATTCAAATAGCACTGCCTAAGAATATTTTCATGTTCTTTACTCATTTCTGTTTATAATAAATCCTTGGAAGCTTGAAGCTGACATCTGTTTTTTGAAGTAATCCTTTCTATTTCCTCTGTATGGGCACATACTGCCTTTTATTGTAGGGTTGTTTATTAGAGTTGAGCTGGTAACAATTATTATTACTTAGGTAAGAAAAATGGATTGTTTTGTGGGGAAAAGCACATAAGAAAACTGTGTGAATAATGTTACAAAAGGATATGTAAAAATTGGCACCTCCAAACACTGACAGCATCTGCTTAACTGCATATTTATATTCTGCAGCTTTATTATATGTTGAGTAATATGAGAGACCCTTCTGTTTCATGGACCACACACCATTTGAAAACAAAAGTCATGTACCAGAGTAAAATCTTTATTGAATTTGCTTGTTTGGAAGTTCTATCTTAATTCCTTTATCTCATGCAAGTTGGTTCCTCTCTCTTTCTGTCCTTCCTAGTCTTTCTTCTTACTGTCATCTTCCTTTCCAAAAACATTCACTGACCACATACTCTGTTTCAGGCTCTGTTAGCTGACAAAGGCAGTTCCAAGGTCAGTAAGACAGTCCCTACCCACAAGAAGCTCATCATCTAATAAGAGAGACACATAAATAACAACAACAATTATTTTTTAAGTTGGATGAGACTCAAGCAAAATATTCAAAAACTGAGTACAGCCTTATTAAAATGTTTGCTGACAAGAAAAAAAAAGTAATTATTTCATGCAGAAAGAAAAGTTCAAACATTCTTTGTCCTCTCATCAAACTTCCTGGCTCAGGCCTTACAGGGTATGATTACCCACCTAATTTCAAGATTAGTCCATATTTTCTCCAACTCATTTCTAATTCTTACCTCATTCCACTGACTTTTAAAAAAATTTCTTCTCTTAATAGTCCTGCAATATATATTGTTATTATATCCTTTTAAGATACTTTCCTCTAGCTTACAAACTTCCTCTCTCTCCCCCAACTCTCTTCATCCACTTCTATTTTCTGCTTTCAGCATCTGCATAGATTTGGTTTTGATATATTTATAGTTTCAAGTAAAAGGACAATGGGAAGAGAACAGGTGTTAGGTCTGGACTAAGGTTGAGTCCCATCCCTGCCAACTAGTGGTTGTGTTACTTGAGTCAATCCTAACGTCTCTGGGTTTCAGTTGTTTTACCCATGAAATAGGGCAAATTCCCACCACACAATTTTGTGATAATGGTTCGATAATCAAATGTTTGTAAAGTATAACCCCGTGTTTTACATGTGGTAAATGCTTACTTAATGATGCTCCTCTTTCTCCTTCTCTTCTCCCCTCCCGACAAATTGTGTCCCCACTAGACCAACATTGCTAAAATCTACACGTTCCCATCCCTTCCACTATCCCCCTGAAGGGATGGGAATCTGAAAATGCTCCTATTGTTTTATTACAATATTTTTTAAAAAGAAATAAAATATTTCCAACCTAAAAATTTATCTTTGAGTTGCTTTTTTAAGTGTTATCAAAATCACCATTAGATTTTCTCATTTGCATCAATATTAAGTTGTTTTAATTTAAAAAATTTTATGTATTAATTATAATTTGTAGTTACTTATAATTTTAGTGATTTTGAATATTTTACAAGAAAAATGTTATTTTTGAACATATATAAAAATAGGTTTTGTTTTACTTACTTTATTTTTTTATTTTGATTAAAATTTTTAAACTGTGATTACAAACACAGCTCAAAATTCTCTATAATATTGTTTTGATTATCGTGAATGAGTACAAGTGGAGAACATGATAGAAAGTGAAAGCACAACAGTGGAGCAAAGGAAAGAAAAAATATGAAATAAATAAATAATCTGCACAGAGGAATTTTGATCAGGGTTTTAAAAACCGAAAACAATTATGTGGAGATTTTTATTTGTGTGTGACACACACCAAATTCACCTATGAGGCATTATGTATTTTATTTAATAGAGATGCAGTTACTCTCAAAACAATGAAAAAGAAAAAGAAAATTTTCATTAAATTTACAGCTCAATCAGATGGAATCCTGCAAACCTATATTCTTTATTAAAAGAAGATTTAAATGTTGGTCAACCATGAGAATAAAGAATTATTTATGTCAAATTCACCATTCAGAAGCAACAATTCCAATTATGATTGGCCCATTAGGAGATCAAGAAAGTTATATTAATGAAGTCAACAAACTGGAGCCTCATTGTTTTTATTTGGTTATATTTCTGGAACATTATAAAGACCTTCTGGCTTCATAAACTGCTTCTAGCAAAATATAATCCATTTCAAATTAGTGATTACAACATTTCTTTGGATAAACAACCACCAATTTTTTTTTTAATGGAGAAAAAAATTAGGTTATACAAGGGCTGTCTGGAAGAAAAATCCAGCCATTGTCAATATAACGAGAATAGTTACGGTACATGGCTGGATACTTTCTGGACAGCCCTCGTATATTCAAAGAGTAGGTATTTATTTTTAATTCTGTCACAAGTTTCAGTTCCAATAGTTAAGTCTGTGTTTGACACATAAAACAAAACACTTAAGGTTTCAAATGAAAAAAATTTAACAAGATGTCATTTGCACATAAAATATTACAAACCACCACTAAAACTATAACAAAATTTTACAAGTAATAAACAACAATAGCTATTAATAATATTCAACAAAGACAAGAAAACAACGCTGTAGAACATTGGCATGATAGTCTTAAAAGAATAATACATCTAATAGACTTAGCTAAATGCAGTCATGCTTCCTGGCATTAACAGCAAAATATTAAAAAAGAAAAAAAAGAAGCATTTTTAGGTTTGGTAAAAACAATTTCAATATGTGATGCTAGAAAATCCAGATATATAAGACAGATAAAATAATAATAATAAAATATTTATCACTGTGTAGAATAAAAAATTCAGTATTTACTACTTTAACAGAAAAACAAATTACACATTAAATTTCAAAAGCTGAACACTGCTTAATTTAACCAGAAGTGTACCACAGACAAAAGTCAAATTGAACAAATAGCATTTTCTATGTGTATCATTGGGCTACCAGAAGAAGACAAATACTAATTTGCAATTAATGACTATTTCATTAGTTCTACAATTACTATAAAAAAATTGTTTTGACTCAAGTGAAGAACTGAGAGAAAAGCAGTTATTGATTTTAGGCAAAGATTGTTGAACCTGTGTTGTGGTTGATAAAAAAGAAAGGTGGAATTTTGTCAACAATAGAAAATGTGTGTCACATAGGGCATATAGTTTGAATTTATTATTAGAAAAGATAGCCTCAACTATGCTGATGGTGATGATATTTTTGAAAGAATTTGAAATTTATATTTAATAATGTCTAGTTTTGCTACATTTTAAAAATATTTTGGGGATGCTGGGATAGCTCAACCGGTTGAGCACTTGCTTTGCAACTGTGAGATCTGGGTATTGATTCCTGGCCCAGCCCATGCAAACCCATATGCTAGATTGCAGCATAATTGGTAACCACCAGGAGGGCAGTGAAGGTTTTAGTCTCCCATGCAGGAGACCCCCAGTTTGGTTCCTGCTCCGTGCACTTCACGTCCACATGTGTAGAATGAAACTATGTCACAACTAATGATGTACAACTATGGAGACTGCTCTGGGCCCTTCCCCCTTCTTCTCTCTCTCACCTTCTCTCAAAACAATAAAATCAATCTAAAAAAAATATTTCAAATTTGACTGTATATTCACTTTTGAATGCTGGCAGTAAATGTCTACTAAATGCTAGTAAACTAATTATATTTGTTTATTTAATAATATTTCAGATGTTCTAGAAAAATGTGATCTGGATCATATCTGTCTGTTCTCTTAGCTCTTACACACACACACACACACACACACACACACACACACACATACAATATGAATTTTATTAAATGTTGCTAAACTCTAAATACTAGCCTGTAGCTCCCTGAAGCTGAATTCTTCATTCTTTGTCTAGCACCTTGGATTCCTAGAACATGATAGGCACTAAATAAATAATCTTTTGTGCATGGATGAACCATGCTTCCTCATGCTTTTAGAAGTTTGAATCTGATAGTCCTACAAATCCACATCCCTCTGTCAAAGACATATTTCCTTTACTATCTGAAAGATTTTCTAACAGTCTCAAGACATTTTTATAAATTTTCTCTTAAACTCTGAGATGTTCTTTCTTCATTTCTTCCAGTACCCCTTGGTCTTCACCAGTTAAAACATATTTTAATACTAGGTTTTCTGGAACATTGATTTACTTGTCTAACTTCACCATTGAAGTATGAGTACCTTAAAGTTGTCATTTCATTTTTGTAGCTCCATGCTTAACGTAGCAACAAGAACAAGTAGGGCCACTATAACTATTTTCTGAAAGAAATAAAAACTGATGAAATTACTTCTTTATTTGCATTTGAGATATAAGTAATTTTTATCCAAATGGTATCGTAATTATATACTTACCTACTACTCACTTCATGTTATACATAAAATACTTGTGTTTTTCAAAAACTGGAGAAGTTTTATTTTTATTATGGTAGTTCTCAGGTTTCTTTAGTTTCTTTCTTCCTTTTTTCTTTTTTTCTTTTTTTTTTTTAAGATTTATTTTATTGTTTTAGAGAAGGCGAGAGAGAAAGAAAAAAAGAGAGAAGGAGGAACGAGCCTAGAACAGTCTGCATAGTTGTACATCACTAGGTGTGACATGGTTTCATTCCACACAGGTGCATGTGGAACCTTGCAGGATAGGAACCAAACTGGGGGCCTCCCAAATGGGAGGTGAGAACCTTCACTGCCATCCTCATCACCAGTTATGCTACAGTTCAGCATATGGATTAGCACAGGCGGGGGCCAGGATTCAATCCTGGGACCTCACAGTTGCAAGGCAAGTGCTCAACCTGCAGTTCTCAAGTTTCGTGACAGTCTGATGAATTATAAAGTACAGGAGTTTAAAAAGTATTTGGTTTAGCTTAATTTTTGCCTTTTTCTTGTGGTAACATGAACCCCTTAGAAATTTTCCAGTCTCTATCAGCAAACTGTTCTATTGTCTGAAAACCTTATCCACCAATTGTCCTTCTTAAACTGAATATACAGGGTCTGGCAGAAGCAATACCCTTTTTAAAGCAGTGTAGCAGAATCATATGTGTTTATGATTTTATAATAAAAGATTTGGTATAGATTACCAGCTCATAAAAAGGGGTGTTAACTTCTGCCAGATCCTGTATATCCTCACATTGAAGCTTAAACTCATTTCCATTTCTCTATATTTTTATTATAACACTGAAAATTAATGAAAAATTTAATATGGAAAGGGAATTAAAATACTTCAATATTAAGTATTTAATATTTGATTACATAATGTAACCATTAATCATTCATTCTTTATCCTACACTTATTGAGAGACCATTAAGGGCCAAACACCTTTTAATTTTATATGATTAAAATATGAACAAATTAAAATTACTGCTTATGTAAATTTTAGAAGACAAAAATTTCTAACCTTGGGACTGATTAAACATTTATATTTTTTCATTTGTACTGATAATTACTCTTGTTTCTCATACTAATCATATATATGAGTATATATATATACCTGATATATGTAAATGTTCAGGAAATTATACTGTAAATAATAAATTTGTCTGAATTAGCAAGCGTTATAACATTTCTAGACTCTATTTCATTTTTATAAGTGTTGTCTTGTTGGAAATCTTTGAATATTTCTTCTTGATAATTACTCCTAGAGTGTTGCTCAGAGATCACATTGAATTTCTCTACATTTATAGATAAGAAAGTTGAAGACTGAAGGTGTTAGCAGTCAGAAATAAACTTAGTTCCTTGACTCATTTATGCTTTCTGTATTTGTTCATTTTCTAACTCATTCATGCATTGATTCATTTAATATTCAACAAATGCATAACAACATTTATTATGTCTTAGATGCTGAGATACTACTGCTCTTTTACAGTACCTTCACATCTACTTATAAGAAAATACTCTCCAATATTTCAAAACCTAAGAATAAGTCACAAACATCAAATGTAACTACTGATGATTATAAACGTAAGAAGAGGAGTTGAGCTGTGTTTAAGATGACATAACACGGTTTATTTAAAAAACAAAAAACTATAAAATTTTTAGCCTGGGTATCCAGGTCTCTAGTCTTCCAAGGTTAATAGAGTTGGAGCTATCCTTTGTTTTTATATACACGTACACATAACAGATCTGAAAGGGCTTATTTGCTCCTTTGCACAACCTGAATTTCTAGTGCCAGTTTGTTGACATTGGTTTCTGATTCCACTGTCTTACTTCCTGTGGAAATCCTTTCTCAGTTTTTTTCTCCTCAATTATTCTTTTTATATTAGTTTAGTTTTCAATTACAGTTGACACAAAATATTATATTAGTTTTAGGTGTACAATATAGTGATTAGACATTTATATAATTTACAAAGTGTTCACCCCAATAAACCTAGGACACATCTGGTACCTACACAGTTATTAAAGTTATTGATTTTATTCCTTATGCTATACTTTAGATCCCCATGACTATTTCATAATACCAATTTTATTTCTTGGTTCCTTCACCTTTTCCATCCATCCCCCTGGAAAACTCTCCCATGTGGCAATCATCAAAATGTTCTGTGTATCTATGAGTCTGTTTCTGTTTTGTTTGTGTATTTATTTTGTTCTTTAGATTCCACAGATAAGTGAAATCATATAGCATTTGTATTTCTCTGTGTGACTTATTCCACTCAGTACAATACTCTGTAAGGCAATACATGTTGTGGCAGATGGCAAAACTTTATTCTTTTATATGGCTGAGTAATACTTCATTGTATATAATTTATATACCACCTCTTCTTTTTCTGTTTGAACCAGACAGGGTCTGGGGGCAAACTGGGCATCACTTAAGCTGGACAGGGACCCCTTTGAGGACTCAGGTGAGTAACATTTATTTATTTTTTAAAATATTAATTTTATTGTTTTGATAAAGAGACAAGACAGAGGGAGACAGAGAGAAGAGGGAGGGCCCAGAGCAGTCTCCACAGTTTTACATCATCAGGTTTCAACATAGTTTTATTCCACACAGGTGGGAAGGGGGCCACATAGGACAGAACTGGGCAGAGGGACTCCCTCGTGGGAGGCATGCTCCTGTAAGCTGGGGGCCAAACTGGGGGCTTTTCACATGAGAAGCACACTCCAGTTCAGCACATGGATTTGCACAGGCCAGAGCCAGGACTCGATCCTTGGACCCCTGGGCTGCAAGGGAAGTGCTTAACTCACTAGCCATCCCAGCATCTCTCACTTCTTCTTTATCTTTGGTTCATTAATGGACACACAGGTTGCCTCCATATCTTGCTTATTGTAAATAGTGCTGCAGTGAATACATGGATGCACATTTCCCTTTGAAGTAATGTGTTGGGTTTCTTCAGATAAATAAACAGAAGTTCAGGTATAAGGTCCTTCTTTGTCTCTTGCTATACATTTTGTTTTTAAGTCTATAATATTTTATCTAGCATAAAATATTATGCTACTGTAGCTTTTTGCTTGTTTATTTTCATTTGCATGAAATATTTTTCTATCTCTACTTTTATTTAGTTTCTGTGTGACTTTCAATCTGAAGTGAATCTCTTTTTTTATTTCACATCAATATATTAACTGGATTTTTTTTTTTTTTTGGTCAAATAAATAGGGAATTCTCTTTAAATAACCATCTCCTCACTTCATGGTCAGTCCAGGAGCAAATGAGAGCAAGTTTTAGTGCATCCAGGCGGCACATCGCCAACTGGGTCGGGAGCTTAAAGGGGTCAGGCTGAGGGGCTTGTGGTCAGTACACACCCAGGCCCTGGGTGACAAGCCTTTGCTCCAGCCCACCCAGCAGCCTCCAAATGACATAATGTGGTGGGCACGCGTTCTCCAGTTCCAGAAGCCCTTTCTTGAGGGAAAAGAGAGAAGGCAAAAGGAAAAAAATTCCAGAGACACAAGCAGGGAAGCACAGAGCTTCCTCCCTGAGCTGCAATGGCCTGGCCTGATGCCACCCAACCCCTGGAAGCTCATGTGAAAGCTCCGAAAGTCACACAGCGGTGGCTACATGATGACCATGGACAGTGCAGGAAAGGGAAGCTGTGACTAGGGCTGAGGCAGCTGGGAATGGAATGTGGGCTGACAGTCGGGCAGAAGGTGGCATCCACCGCCAGGCATGGACCAGAGAAGGGAATGTGAGTAGGGCCTGGCAGGGGTCCCTCGGGAAGACCCGAGCCTGAGGACACACAGTAATGACCAAAACTAGGGGGCTGGACTGTGGTGGAGGAGGTGGTTAGAGAGTCCCTCCAAGGGCAGAGGCTACTAGAGCAAGACAGGAAGGAGGTGGACACCCCGTCCTCCTGAGAGCCCCCAAGGTGGTGAGAGGGAGGTGTGTTGAGCATGCGGTGGGCTCTGGACTCGCGTGGGAAGCTGGAGGCGCAGCTCAAATCAAGGGCCCTGTCCCTTCCATCAACACCAGTTCCTGGTAAGTGTTTTATAATCAGACCTGGAGGAAGAACAAGGCCCCTCCATTATCCCCACGCCCACCCCAGATTGGCCCCAAGGGGAGGGGAAGGAAACAGAGATGAGAGGCAGGAGGCAGGGCATGAGGGGTCTACTGGGTCTTCTTATCCTCCGGGGGGTAGGAGGGAGGTGGTGGAGGCTGGTTCGTGGGTATGTAGGTGTTGTGTGGGTTACCCGGGTGGTAATAGGTGCTGGCAGCTGCTTCTGCGGCCTTGGCTTCCACTGCAGGGGTGGAGGGGACATCAGGGCCTCTGACTGGTGGTTCCATGGCCCAGGGTAGGGTGGTGGTGGGGACTGCACATATCCCTCCCATCATGGGAGGTCCTGGGTAGAACTCTTGAGATGCCACCTGTAGCATCCACTGTCCAAACTCTCTCTGCTCATTACTAGGAAAAGGTACTATTTGTAGCAGATTTTATTGAAGGTTGTAGAATACAAAGGGGTACTACACCATAGCATTGAAAGAGAAATAATCTACAATTGAACATTAGTCATCTTAAAATTATCTGATTATCCTCAAGACAAGGTATTTCCTGGACACCAGTGTCCATAGGCTCCATTCTATATTTATATCAGCCCGGCACTCATCTCTATTGGGGTGACTCTCCTATTTCTCCATTCCCTCCACCAATATTCTCTTTTTTCTAGTTAAATTTTTCAGTTATTGTTTTTGAAAACCAATTTAGCTCTCAATACTCATTCTTGCCTTAATTTTAGGACTCTGTGTGCAAATTCACAAAATCTTCTTACAAAGATCTGTTTAAAAAAGAGAAAAACAAACCAAAAACATGCAGCAGTTTACTTGGGGGTCAAGCTAGAAACTCCTCAGAATTTAAAAGAGGTCATCAGGATCTCAATTATTTCACTTACTGATATATAACTACCATCTTATATTAGTACACAACCAGGATTGAGATGACTCAGAGAAATTTACTCATAGTTCTTGATGTCAAGGTGGTAACAACTGTGAATTTTGTTATCTCCTTTGTGAACTATGTTTCTTATTAATCATTTACCTCATATACAAGCAGATACTTGCTTCTTAATACACAATATTATTCCTCACACGATAGGACACTATATAATTTTGCCTACAAACATGTCTTGATTTCTGGTTTAAGGCAATAGGTTAAATCATAAATTTACCTTCCCAAATTTATTGAAAGAAAAAAATAGAAAATGATAATGCCAGAAGAACAATAGAATATACTAAAGGGCACAGTCAATGGACCAGAAATTTTAAAATGTTTTGGGAGAACACAAAATAGAACAGAAAGACTAAGTATAGCTTTGTGCCCACTGAGTCTGTGGAAGAAGACAGCACCTAGATCATGCATACCCCATAGACTATAGAAAGAAATTCATATGTAATTTCAAGTGCAGTGGAAAGTCACTGAAGAATTTTAATGAAGGAAATGACATCTGATATACACTGTCCAATTAGAGAGATCCTGGGAAGGTAACATTCTGAATTAAAGTTCAGAACACCCACATTCCCGATTTTCTATCAACTATATGTCTTCTGCAATGCTGGAAGCTGGATTCATAGCTTGATGGAAATGCAACAATGTGAAATGTTCAAGGACATTGCCAAATATTTGGAGGAGGAAACATGTAAAATCCTGATGTTGAGGATAAGGTGTGCTGGAATTCAGAATGTTCTGAGACACAGAAGTATTGCAAGGAAAGACCAATGAATGGACTAAGATAATTCTTATACCCAAAGCTGGGAATGCTGTGAGACTTTTAGCAAGAGAGAATATAGATCAGAGAAGCCTCCTTCTGGTGCCTCAACAGAGGCCTGACAGTTGACAGTAACATATCAGGGGCTCAATCTATGTACCTACTATCACTCTTAGATTTTTCCATCACATGAATAATTCAGGAAGCCTGACCTAGCCATTGGAGTTGAATGAAGACCTAAGTTGATGAAGGAAAATATCAGTACCCTCAAAGAAACCAAGCATAACTATTAGGGATAGCTGGCCTCTGTGACCTAAAATTGAAATATGTAACTATTAGAACTTCTGAATTTACAAAGGTTAAAGGGAAAATAAATGACATAGAAAAAATAAGAAAAAGGAAAAAAAGCAATAAAATAAACATAAACAGTAAACCTGAAATAGAAAGATAAAATAAATAAATCAGTTATTCCTCTCAATATAAGCCTGGGAGGTAAAACATGTTTTGTGATTATTTTTTTATGAAACAATTAAAACAAAAGAAAAAAGGTGAAAACAATGGAGTGAGAAAATAGATAACAAGTATATATAGACAAAAGAAGAGCACTCATGTTTATAATACGTCCATACACACAAACAGTTCCAAAGTAAAAGTTTGGAAAAATTTTTATTGCTTTATAAACCCTTTAATAGTAATAAAAATAAGATAAAAAGAAAATATTATAATACTCATTTAAATAAATTAAAACCTAAACACAAAAGTAGAAAACTGGAATTAGAATAATGTAGGCTATTAATAAAATTAAAAATATAAAATCGAGTTGTATGGAATGACCAATAAAATAGTTAAATCCCTTAATGAGCCTGAATAAGCACAAACTTATGGAAACAAAACCACATATGATTTGAATAAGATTAGAAACATAATCAAAGATTTGTAAATGATAACAATTGAAAAAAATTACAACTTTTGGCAACACATTTGAAAAACTGAGGAAAATGGATGTTTTCCTATCAAAATTTGAGTAAATAAAATCTATTCCAAGTGGTAGAAAACATGAGTATATCAATATTTGTAAATTGTAAATTGTATTTAACATTAACCATTTTAAACAGACAATCACGGGGGATGCTGGGATGGCTCAGCAGGTTAAGCACTATCGCAGCTCCGGGGTCCAAGGCTTGAGTCCCAGCCCCAGCCCATGCACACCCATATGTTAAACTGGGGTGAGCTTCCCATGTGGGAGCCCCCCCCCCCCGTTCCCATCAGGGACATGCTTCTCATCTGGGAGGCTCCTGGCTCCCCACCCACCTGTGTGAAATGAAACTGTTGAAAACTGATGATGATGTACAACCGTGGAGACTGCTCTGGGTCCTCCCCATTCTTTTTGTCTCTGTTTCTCTGTCAAAACAATAAAATAAATCCTAAAAAAAAATAAAAACAAACAAACAAACAAACAAAACTAGACATCACGCTCAACCTTTGATATGTTTTCTAACCTCTCTGTGCTTAGGTTTTTTCATTCTTAAAATGTGGATAATAATATCTACCTCATATAATTATTATGGTTATTAAGCTAATATGTGTAAGTGCTTGTAAAAGTCTGTAATATATTAAGCTTTCTATAGTTACTCTTGTGTTGAAAAAAAATACAATCCCAAAGCTGTTTAAATGATCCAAGCCATTGGGAAAAAAAAGAAGAAAAAGGAAAATAACTCATTGAATTAATTCTTAAATTTGATAATTACAAGGAGAAACTGGGATGCTGAGATAGCTCAATGGCTGAGAGTTTTCCTCATAATTGTGAGGTCTGGAATTCAATTCTCATCCCTGACTTGTGCAAACCCCATTATCTGAACTGTGGCACAACTGGTAACCGCCAAGATGGCTGAACAGTGAAGGTTCTCATCTCCCATGTGAGAGGTCCCCAATTTGATTTTCTCCCTGCACAGCCCCACATCCGCCTGTGTGAAGTAAAACTATGTCACAACTAATAACGTATAACTACGAAGACTGTTCTGGGGCCTCTCTCCTCCTTTCCTCTTATCTTCTCTCAAACAACAACAATAATAATAATAATGAATATTAAAAAAGAGAAATAACAGAAAACTGTAGGCTAATTTTACTTAGGAATAAAACTGTAAAATTCAAGTATTATATTAGCGTATTGAATCTAGCACATTAAAATAATCATAGATTACAACAAAATGTGGTTTATGTATTTCAGGAAAGTTAGGATACTTATATTTATAAATAAATTAATCTCAGGGAAGCTGGGATGGCTCAGTGGGTTAAGCACTCACTTTGCAGCCCTGGGGACCGAGGATCGAATCCCGGCCGCGGCCCGTGTGGACCCATATGCTGAACTGAGGAGTGCCCCCAGTTGGGTTCACACCGGGGTGAGACCCCAGACCAGATCCTGCTCTGTGCAGCCCTGTGCCCACCTGTGGAATGAAACCATGTGAAAAAACCAATGATGTACAACTATGAAGACTGTTCTGGGCCCTCCCCATTCTCTCTCTCTCTCATTCTCTCTCTCTCTCTCTGTCAAAAGCAATAAAAATAAATCTTTAAAAAAATAAATTAATCTCACCAATGAATACAAAGAAAAAATCCGTATGAATATATAATTATGTACTTAAAAGAATTTGATCAAATTTAGTGGCCATTCTTAATTTTTTAAAACTAATATTGAAAGAAACTAACTAAACACAAAAAGATGATTTCTTAAAAAATCTGATAACATTCACTCTAAACAGTGAGACTCTGTATTTTAAAATAAGAAATAAAATAGGGATGCTACCATTATCTTTAGCCCACACACAACAGTCCATGATCTTCTACATTTTATTTTATCATCACCACATACAAGTGCTTATATTTCTGGTTTATTGTCTGTGTGAGATCAACCTCTAAAATGTAAACTTCATGAGGAAAAATTTTTATCTGTTTTGTTCTCTGCTATATCCTCTGAGCCTTGAACAATGCCTGGCATAAGAATTAACTAAGCATAAGAATTAAATAAATTAAGAACTTAATTTAAGTAATTTATTCCATTTCATTTTTGAGGAATAAGTAATGAAGTATGATAAGAAAATGGGATTTAATAATACAATTATTTCTTTGTTTTGATGATTGCATATATAAAGAAATCCTAAAGAATCATAATAAAAATTAAAATAAAAAACTACCAGAACTAATGAGCTATAATATTTACTAGGAGCTGGATTCTTTTTTCCAGAAATTTAAATCCAAAGGGAAATGTAAATCTCCACATTAGTAGATAAAACTAGAATTAATTCGTTCTGTTAAATGTAGCCTAAAAAATTATTCATAGGCCAGTGTTTCTGAGATCCTCTAATTCATGTTTCTCAAATCTATGATGTAGAAATAAATTTAATTTTTGTCACTTAATATCAACACATTCTACCTGGTACAATAAGTAAAATTTGATTTTTATACTTTTCTGTAATGTTTTATCCAATAATAAAGACAGATGTTTGGCAAACCTTACCAAAAAGTATAAAGAACACACAAAAATAAGTCATAGAAAATAAAAGAGGGTTGGGAAACCAGGATGGCTCAGTGGGTTAAGCGCTCACATTGCAGCCCTGGGGACAGAGGATCGAATCCTGGCCCCAGCCAATGTGGACTCATATGCTGAACTGGGGAGTGCCCCCAGTTCAATTCTCACTGGGTGAAGACCCCGGCCCAGTTCCTACCCTGTGCAGTCCTGCGCCCACCTGTGGAATGAAACTATGTGAAAAAAAACAATAATGTACAATTATGGAGACTGTTCGGGGCCCTCCCCCTTCTCTCTATCTCTGTCTCTGTATATCCTTCTCTGTCAAAAACAATAAACAATAAATTTAAAAAAATAGAAGAGGGGTATCACAGCAAAAATAGCATCAATATTATTACTGTAATTTTTACTGTAAATTTTTAACAAAATTTACTTTAATTTTGTGACTAACAAATAGAAAAATATTTACAATACTTGAGAAAATCTGTATGAAATATATTTCTTCATTATGTTGTTTTAGTAAGCAATGTTAAGAGCATAATATATGATTTCTTTAGTGATTCCAAGCTTACCACATTCTGACAAATATTGAACCTTGTTATATCAATATTCTATTTCTTAATCTATGTGTTTATGAACTGCCCTCTTATGACCTAAGTTATTGAGATACTAGTATTCTTTAAAGATTTATTTTATTGTTTTGAGAAAAGGTATGAAACAGAGAGAGAGAGAGAGAAAGAGAGAGAGAGATGGGGGGAGGGCCCAGAGCTGTCTCCACAGTTGTACATCAATAGTTGTGACATAGTTTCATTTCACACAGGTGGATATGGGGCCATGTGGGGCTGGAACTGAACTGGGGGGGGGTCTCCTGAATAACAGGTGAGAACCTTCACTACCATTCTGGTGGTTATCAGTTGCACCAGTTTAGCATATGGGTTTGCACAGGCTGGGGTCAGGATGCAACGCAAGTGTTCAACCTTCTGAGCTACTCAGGTATTCCAAGGTATAGGCATTTTAAAAAATCAGTTATTTACAAATATTTTTTTTACTAAAATCATTAATACTTGTGACAATTTTACCATTATTTGTTGCTTGGTTTTTAATTCTGATGTTATTTTGAACAAAGAAGTTGTTTTTCAAAAAATATACTTTTATATAGTCAAATGTATCTATAGCTCTCTTGATGTTATCTTCACATATTTTTAGGATTAAGTGACTCTGGTTATCTCAATATTCTGCCATACTTTATTCCAGAGAGTCATAATATCTTCTATAGTTTAGTTTTAACTCTTAATATACCTAGACTTTTTTTTTATTTTGGTGATATAGCTCTAAGTTGATGATTTTAAAATAAAAAACATATTTTGTAGACTAATTCTTGCATTTTTGACATATACTACCTTTTCACATATTAAATTTAATATTTGTGGCTAAAGAGGTGGCTTATGAATTGTCTGTTCTCTTTTACTGATTTTTCCATATTTTTTATATCTGTACTACACTTATTTTTTAATTCTTCTTGTTCATTGCTTTTCTAAATAAAATTTAGAATAGTTTTTATTATATTCACTGCCAAAAGTAAATAAATCACTATTGCATTTTGGTTGGAATGAAACTAAAATTACAAATTGGGGAAAAGGGGAAACATCTTAATAATAATCACTTCAAAATGTATTCATCACATAATATTCTATGGTATAAGAAGTTAAATAAGAGATAATCTTTGATTTTTGTGAAACGGAGAACTAATACATGAACCAACCTGTAGATCTTGGAAATCTTCTGGGAACATGTGGTGAGATTACCAATTTATTATTTTATTAATTTAAAATTTTTTATTTATTTTATTGTTTGAGAGAAGATGAGAGAGGGAAAAGAAGAAGAAGAAGAAGAAGAAGAAGAAGAAGAAGAAGAAGAAGAAGAAGAAGAAGAAGAAGAAGAAGAAGAAGACGAAGAAGAAGAAGAAGAAGAAGAAGAAGAAGAAGAAGAAGAAGAAGAAGAAAGGGCCCTGAGCAGTCTCTATAGTTGTACATCATTAGTTGTGGTATGGTTTCGTTCCACACAGGGGAATGTGGGGTGACACAGGGCAGAAACCGAACTGAGGGTCCTTCTGGGATGGTAGGTGAGAACTTTTGCTGCCATTCCAGTGGTTACCAGTTGTACCACAATTCCTCACATGGGTTTGCAGGGATCAGGGCCAGGAATCAATCCCCAAACCTCATGGTTGATAGGCAAGTGCTCAACCTGCTGAGCTATCCTGGTATCTTTACCTACTTATTATTAAGTGTTACCCAAGTAAATGTTGAGGATTAAGTAGAACAAAAACAATTTGTATAGAGTAATTTTAGATGACTTAAATCACTGAACAAAGAATACTTAAAAGTAAAATTGAGTTTATGTTTTCCAGTATGAAAATAAAAAATAAATGTACCTAAAAAACATAGTGCCCATTTTTATTTAAATGCCAGAAAAGCTCGTACAAATGTAGACAACCATGTACATATAACTTACAAACACATATTTTTTTCCTTTTTCCTTCCTCTTGTGACAATAAGAAGAATAAAGAATAAAAAATAATAAATTCTCCACTTGGGATATAATAATTTTTGAAAATATAATTAATTATAAAAATAATCCCACAAGTGTGTCATCCAAAGATAATAATGAGAACCATATGCCACACATGTCTATATATGTTTTTGTGTCTCTGTCTATACCAATATCAAGATCATAGTAAATATACTGTTTACTAGCCTGTTTTTTTCACTTAAGTCATTTTCATGTTTTAAATCCAGTAGACTCTCAGTTAACTGGCACCCATGAGGTTTGGGAGATGCTGGATAACTGTAGTTTCTAGTTACTTGAGAGTTACTATTAAAAATAGGCCTAAATAACACTATACCCCATACTATTCCATACCATATCATAAACTCTGTATTGCTTTGATATTAATATTAAAATTTAGAAACTAAAAGCAAATATAGAAAAATGAAAATAAATTTAATGTAACACAGTTTTATTATAAAAACAATTTTTTTAATATCAGTGTGTAATTTTAGTTAAATGGCTCTCAATAAATTTTTCCACTTGAGCTTCAATACCATAAGTTTTTAAACTTCAAGTAAATTAGAAAAACGCACACATATATACATAAAACTATAGTAGTAGGCATAGAGAGTTGGGTAGACATTGTATCAGGATCATCAGGATCTGCTGATGTAGCTAGGACAGGATCAGGAGAAGTGGATATGGATGGTGTTGGCTCTACATCATTAGTAGATGATGCTGTACTGGCAAACTTGCATGCAGCTTTCTTGAAAAAGGGATGAATATCAGCTTGTTTTGAAACCCTACACCTCTCACACAAAGTCAGATTTTGCATGATATGCAGGTTCATGCCAAGTTTAAACTTACATTTCCACTAGAAACTGATTTTAATTTTTATTTAAAGTTTTATTTCTTTAATTTTTTTGCCAGTTGCTTGAAAGTGTTAGTTCTTTGAGTTCTGGCTAACAGAGAGTCTAGTGTATTCTTCAAAAACAAAATTTTAATAGGTACATAGGATCCTAGAATATAAATACATTGTGAAGGTCTTTGCATTAAAATTAGTATAGATAATTTTTCTAATCATTGTTTTCAGAAAGTTATGAAATTCATTTGTTGTGATGAATCATATATATATTTACCTGCTATAATTTTATTATTAACTATGCCAAGCAATTACTTCTGATAATTCACCATAAATTAAGCTGCTTCTTTAGACTGCTTTTATTCAAAGACAATAATAGTACCCATTCATTCTGTTAGTGATAATTATGTAGAAGAAACCCAAATACTTACCATGTAGAACCAAATAATACATGCATACATATAAACTTATACATTAAATAATTCTTCATAGAATTTTCATTTCTGGAGGATAACTAATTCTTCTTTTTGTTAGCTTTTAAGGAACTGAATACATTTGTTGGAAAATTCAGCTAGCCTATCTCTTTATAATTTCATATTTACAGAGCCATCCCTTGAAAACATCAGTCATTGTACTACAAAGTAGATGTAAAAGTGGCCTTTTTGATAGAAAGTCCCAAAGTAAGCCAGTTGCCGATGTTCAAAGAGGCTTATGTGAGAATATTATCTTCCTGAATTTGTGATATTTCATATTTTTGCAACCCCACTCCCACAACCAAATCATTCTTTAGTGTTACTGATTTAATTAGAACCAGAAAGGTTGAATTCACGTTATCTTAAACTGCAATAAGTGGAAAGTTCTGAAAGACAATTCACATTCCAAAATTACAATAAGATAACTTTTTAGCTGACCGTTTTATTCCCTCTTGAGAGGCATCCGAAGACCTATCATTCTCTGTCAATATAATGAGAATAGTTGCGTGTCTGGGTACTCTCCAGACAGACCTCGTACATATGGGGAAACAGGTCTACTACTTGGGCAGCTTGTCGTATGTCATGCTCTGATTTTTAATTCATTTGTTTTTCAAGTATATTTTCATTTCCCTTATTTTCAGATTATTGGAGGACAACTATCTTTATTTTATTTATTTATTTATTTATTTATATTGTTTTTAATATTATTATATTTTATTGTTAAATTTAATGGGGTGACATTGGTTGGTAACAATCAGACAGTTTTCCAATGGACAACTCCACATCACATCACCCATGCATCCCATCATGTGCCCAGCTCCCAGAATCAGGTCCCCCTCCAACCCAATATATCGGGTGCCCACTCCCCTCTCCCCACACAACTCTCCCTCCCCACTCCCCCCTCCTCTCCAGGTAAACACCAGACCATTGAGTGTGTCCATAATGCTGGTGCCCTCTCCCACCTCCCCTCCCTCTCGCCCTCCCCCCTCCTCCCCTTCCCTCAGGCAATCACCAAGTTATTGGGTGTGTTCATAGGTCTCTGTGTCTTTGTAACTTTCAGTTTTATATTCCACCTATAAGTGAGGTCATATTTTTCCGGATTCTTTCATTCTGACTTATTTCACTTAATAAGATGGTCTCTAGGTCCATCCATGTTGCCACAAATGACTGTATTTCATCATTTCTTATCGCTGAGTAGTATTCCATTGTGTAAATGTACCACATC
>PVKE010026417.1:0-22326 GCA_004027555.1 Craseonycteris thonglongyai
TTGTAGCTGAAAATACCCCGAGACACACTTTCATTTCTTTTGGTCTTAATTGTTGCCACTTCCCTCTCATTTATCCAATTTGTGCTTCTCAAATTGAAAGTGTTTCAAGAAAGCAAAAATCTTTCTTTGAATGTTTTTATAGGCACCTGAGTTTGGGTTGACTTGTTTTCTCTTTTCATAAAGTTGTCAAATTGGAGAGCTTTTTGTAAGAGCAAACCTCCATGCTAATATTCCTCAAGATACTTGAGGTAGGTCTTTGTTCCACCCCCTAATAAGAAATGGGCAAAAGAAAAAAAAAAATGATGGCATACACTGTGTATGTATGCTAATTAACTAGTCAGAATTCTCTTTACAATTATAATCACTGCTGTGCTAAATTATATGCAGCCCTCCTGCATTTAAAATAAAATTTTAGTAGCAAAAACTGTGCTTGCACAGAGCCTTTGAGAAACACATCTATTGAGTGAAGTTTTGCCTTTTACACTCTTTGCTGTTTCGCTGTCTTTTGTAATAAAAACACTTGTGGACAAGTGGGTTGTCAAGAACTGGGTTCCAGTTCCCCAGGTCCTAAAGGAATCTCTATATAATGTTGTATAATTTAAGATTCAAGAAAGGCAAATTGAGATATGCTGAAAAGTAATTGCTGGCTACATAGGATCTCAACACATTCCTTGCTACCTTTTAGCTAAAATTAACCAACCCTTACATTTCAAGACTCATATTCCCAGCCTGGTGCAGGGTAGCCTTTTCCCACTTAGTAGATCTTGATAAAACTAGGAGTGACCATATCTGTAGTATGAGGGTTTGAGAAGCTGACAAGTAGAATCAGAGCCATGAATCAGTTTCATCTAGCTTCTTACCTACTATTCAAGGGTATAACTAGTGTTTTTGATGTCAGAGTGCATCCTTTTTTTTTATTTTTTAGCAGCTCCCTCTTCTATGTAACAGTTTATTTTATTAATAATCATTACATAGAATGAGCAATAAAAATAATGGCCAAAAGAAATCCAGAGTGAATTTTTGCTTTTATTGAACTTCACACATATAATTGTAATAGATATTTACAGTACAGAATAAAAAGGAAGAAATTGATTTTCTTCAATCACATTTAAAAAAAAAAAGTCTACATCTATATATGGATGTGTGTTAACAACAAATAATAGCATTATAGTTTATTTTTTCAAGTGTTGGCTTCAGCAAATTTGCCAGTCACTATGTAAAAACGATTTTTCTTTAGATATTCCTGTTCAGTAGCCTATAATCCCATTTGCACTTGGCTACCTTTGCTAATATTTAATCCAGAAACATTTTTATTTTAGTTCCTTATTCATGAAGCAATAGATATGTAGTTAGGAAAATTCTTAAATCTAAGAATAAATTTGGCATATATTAATAAAAATCCCAAATTATAAATAAATCAAGGAATTACATGTCTTTGTTTTGTTGGGTTTTTTTTTTTTTTTTTTTTTTAGATTCATTGTAGTGGCTTTCAAATGTCTTGACTAAAATATTTCACCAGAAAATTCATCCTATCTTTATTTCTGGTGATTTTATAACCTCCCCCACACCCCACATACACACACCACCATCACCACACAAATCTATCACACTAAGTTAAACTTCAAAGTAATAGTGAAGGCCAAATGCCATTTTTTTTTACTGACTGGATTTGCATAATAGTGCCTATAAACATTTAGATGTTACAAATTATGGAGAGAAAAAGGAAGAGTTCTTTTCTTTCCCTACAATGGAGAAAATTATTTTGATCTTTTTATTGATAAATTTGTTATAGATCAGGGAAGCAGAATTTCTTGGGACTGAATGGTCCAACAAAAGGTTTGTGAGGTCAATGTAAGGTGACCAGACATCCCGCTTTTGGCGGGACAGTCCCGATTTTTAACAATTTGTCCCACGTCCCACGGCATTTTAAAAAAGTCCCGATTTTTGGAAAGAATGCACGACAAGCTTGGGAACGGCGGGAGATAGACCAAATTTTTAATCAAGAGCCCCCTCCCCCCCTGGTCAATGGTGTCCCACTTTACCAATGTTACAATCTGGTCACCTTACATAAGGCTTGTATTTATGATGTCAAGTAAGCTTTGTCAAGACATTCTAGGGAGGGATAAAGCAGCCCCATACACTATAAAAGGGTAACAGATAAGGGAGAGTAGTCCTGATTACCTGTTCTGGTTCCATCTTTAAGGAGCTCTGTGACCAGATAAATTACTTTGTATCACCAAACCAATTTCCTCAATATTAGAGATCTGAACTAAACAGGCTCTAGAGTTATGCCAGATAAACCTTCCAGGGAGTGCTCGTCTTTCTTGTCTTAAAACTTTCCAAGTGGAGCAATTGTACACCTTCCCATTAAGGCATTTCTGAACTTGTGGAGTCAATAAGCATCTTGTATATATCCAAGGAGCTTAGGATATGAGATAAAAGGGAGGTGCATTATGAGGGAGAATGATTAGACAAAGGTAAATCAAAGAAGACAGACTGAAGGCCAAAGGGATGACTCAGAGTATAGATAAGTTTTGCTGATTTTAAACAAATTGCTTTAAAATACATCTTCAGTTGCTCTATTTTGTCCTTGGTGTGTGGAGAATGGGTGGTATATTGATTAAGCACACAGGCTCTGTGGTCCTTGATTTGAAATGGAATTCAGGCTTCATGAACACTTACATATTGTTAGACTTGGTTATGTTATTTCACCTCTTGGGCTTAGGTTTTCTCACTGGTGAAATGGGGATGATAAAAATACCCATCTCATTAAGTAGTTGAGGTTAGCAACTGAAACAATCCATAGAAATAACATCTTCCTCCTGCTTTACTGTGAATATTTTGTTCCCAAGACATATCCCTGCGGTGATAGTTGTGTTATGTTACAAGCTTCCCTTTGACTCTTTGTGTTGGCTTCCTTTGGGAGAGCCCTACGTGAGTGGCTCTTTCTGTTCTGACATTTTGTTAAACAGTAATAAAATCCTTTATTCCTCAACCAGCTATTCAGCACTTGACTATGTTAGTCACAGCTTAATGCAATAGTGGAACTGAGGAATACTTATAAATCTAGTTTCCCTCCTGTGTATTTACCTGATCTCATGTTTATGGATAGCAATCAGATGTTCAGTACCATGGACAGCTTCCCTAACTGTGAGAGTTGGAGGTGGAAGGGCTGGGTGCATACCACACAGGCCATCCCTCTTCACCAGGGCTTCTGGGATTTTCATTGAAAAAAACGTGTAAGCTGAAGAGGTAAATGGGGCTGGATCCTGGAGGAAAGTGGGCTTTTTAGTTTGTGCAAATGTATTTTTTGGGATAAAAGAGACTCTGCCTCCCAAGGTTAAACATTTTGATTTTTACTTCTTTTCTTCCCAATTTTTATTTAGATTCCATCTTTCTCTTACCCTTAGATCTCCATCCTTAAAGGCCATCAGTTTTGTTCTATTTATTGCCCTTCCTCTTTCATTATTCTGTAAAGAATGCTCCAAAACATGCATTAAAATTTTTTATGGAGTACTTGTTTTATGATACTAATAAATCCTCTTTTTGTTTGTCAAAGGGCGATAGTGGATGTGAAGAGTTTATATGTGAAGTAAGAAAACACTGTCATTTTAATTATACATAGCTATATATAGGAGCAAACAAGTGCTGGATGGAAGAGAAGGTAGGCTGGGAGGGGAGTTTTTCTTTAGTGATTTTCACAGGTCATTCTGGCATTGTCTTACGGGCTCCAGTCTGGTGGGCTACCTCTCCCTTCAGCAATAAAGGAGGGGATCGGTCCTTTTCTACATGAGATTTAAGTACTCATAAGTATTTAAATAACTCACTGTGACATAGTGAAGACATATAGTTGAAGCACCTTGAAGCTTTTAGTGAAGAATTTTAGCCTTATCTCTGATACAGTGGTTCTCAAATCTGGTTTTATGTTAGAATCAACAAGGGGGCTTAAGAGATTTGTGATGCCTGGGCCACATCTCAGAAAAGAATAAGAAGAGTGGGTAGGAATAGGTTCTTCCTCTTCAGTATGGTTTTAAAAGTATCCAGGTGACTGTTTTACAGCCAAATCCTAAACAATGTGACTTCTGAGGGATCTGTTTGATAGCAACACAGAATAGTTTAGAAACATTTCTGGACCAAGTAAAAGCTTTTCAGTCCTGTTGCTACACAAAAACTCAGGCACATACATACACTTCAGAGATAGTTTCACTGAAATAGACACACACATCTCTGACAGAGACACACAAACATGGGTGGAAATGCACACACATACAGCCCCAGATATACTTTTAGATACAGTCATATTCCAGGATGTTTACTGACACAGGTATACAGAGTAGACACAACACAGGTGTATTGACAGACAGACACCCAAATGGACATAAACACAGGTATGCACATATATAGGTATAAAAATGTATGCAACACACAGAAAGACAGATATGCAAATAGATACACAGTAAGGCTTACTTGTGTAGACACAGCTCTAAGCACACAGACTTGCCCACAATAAAGATTATCAAGGATTCATCCACAGATTCATCCACACAGAGACACAGGGGCCAGACAGGAAGACACAAACAGAGAAATACATTCAAAACTTGACCTTGGCGGGGGGGGGGGGGGGGGGGCATTACCTGTTTTGCTTTGTGCAAGGTCTTGGAGCATTATTAGGAATTATCTGCTGCCACTCTGCAGATATGATTTGGTTCAGCTCAATGTAAGCTTCTGGATGCCTCACTGAGATGGGTACTGTGGAAGGTAGGATGACAACTGTAGCCTCAAAGGGGAAAACCACTCAGCATACCAATGAGAAAGGAAATTCTATTGGATATTTCCCTACCTGGTACGGAGTGCTGACAGACACCAATAGAAGACCCAGAGAGCCCTAAAAGCAATAATAAATAATATGTGGGTGACATTGTACATTTCATAAGTGCTTTCATACCTTCAAATTCATTTTATGATACCTACATTTATAGACAGTTTTATAAGTTTGATCTCAATCTTATTTGATCTTTTGAGTATCTCAATTAGATGGGTAGATTTATTACCCTCATATTACATTATTAGGTTGGAATTGATATTATTCTTTATAGATGGGGGAAAAAGAGGTTCAGAGAAATTAAGTGTCCTATTCAAGGCTATTCCAGGACTAACCCAGTTCCTAGTTCATGTCAATTTAACCATGATAATGAGCTATATAGGACCTGACCAGGTGTAAAAGCAGAGAACTTAAGATATGAGGGACTTGGCTCTGGAAATGAAACAGCACTATGCACGCTTTAACTAGACCGAGAATCAAGTGTTCACCCCTTGGAAGACAATGAGGGGTTGCATATCCAAGATGTGTGCAACCGCTCTCTCTAGCACATGGATTGATGCTGTTATAATAGATCTATGACCCACTGCATCTGGACTGCGAGATGTTGAGCTAATCTAGACTGTGGAAGAAATTTTCTGTCCATTTTCCTCTGTGTGTGTGTGTGTGTGTGTGTGTGTGTGTGAATGTGTCTGGAGAGAAATAAAACTGGTTGGGAAGGCACATGATTACATCAACATGTAGAGTTATCTTTTCAACCTCTTCTCTATAGTGTACTGTGGAACCAACCATACCCTCAGAGGTGTTGTTATAATATCTCCTGCCACCTGCAACTGAATTTCTTGAGCAGTTATGTGCTTGTCCCTGAGACTGGACCTGCGCTAGTGACTGCTGTGTAAACACTAATGAGAATCTCTGTGCTGGAATGGCTTCAGTGTTTTACTTAGGAGAGAAGTAGTGGTTAGGACATATAGAATGAGTAGAAAAAAATAAAAGAAGACAGATTGAAGGCCAACGAGGTACACTCAGGGGTAAATAACTTTTTATGTTGCTTCAAATAAATTGAATCATTTTAAACCTGTAAAAATGAAGATTTAAAGAGAAATAGAGGGGATGCTGGGATGGCTCAGTGGGTTGAATGCTCTCTTTGCAGCCCTAAGGTCTAAGGATTGAGTCCCTGTCCTGGCCCCAGCCCGTGCAGATCCGCATGCTGAACGGTGGTGTGATTCCCACGTGTGTGTGGGGGGGGCGTGCCAGTTCAGTTCCTGTGGTGGCAAGCTTCCATGTAAGAGGCCTTCGGTTCAGCCCTCGGCTGGGTTCTGCCCTCCATGGCTCTGTGCCCACCTGTGTGGAATGAAACTATATAAAAAAAGTAATGACATACAAGTATGGAGACTGCTCTGGGCTCTCCCCCTCCTCTCTCTGTCTCTCTAATAAATAAAAATAGAAATAAAAAATAAAATAGAAATACAGATTCCTAGGAATACTTATGTTTGTATAATTTCAAACAATTAGCAACTCGGCCCACATTCCCGCATGGCAAAGATTGTTAGGAACGGCTCCAGTCTTTCTACTGTCTTAGTTCAGTTCCACCTCACCCATTCAGGTTTCAGTCAGGGGCTGCAGGTCTATGGGTCTGCAATCTATGATTAAGCAATAATTTAGTTCAAACCAAATGACTGATGTCTTAGGAGTCCTGGGAGGAGAAAGAAAGTCAGGGCTGGGGCTGTCAGGAGAGTCCTGACTCCAAGAAATCAAGATTTTGAGAAGCCGGGAGGGATCAATGCAGGGTCCTTGAGAGTAGAGTTGTTGAGAAGAGGCAGAAGAGAGGTGAGCCAAAACAAATTCTGGGTAGTAAAGCTCTACTTCAAATGAAAACCAACACTTAAAACTTGAAGATGATCTAGGAGACTGTCTTTATGATATCAGGATTTGGACTTTCTCTTTGGCACTAGTCAGAAAAAATCACAAACCATAAAAAAAATGTATGCTTGACCTGTTTCCAAATTAAAGCATATTTTGGTTCAAATAGAAACCACACACTTGGAATAGTTGTTTACAATGAATAAAACTGGCAAATAATTATATAAAGAATTTACAAAGAATTCCTACTAATAAATCAGTATGACAAAGGCACAAAACAAAAGGGCACAATATAATGAAAATGCCATTCAAAGAAAGAGGGAACACAAATAGTGAAGATATGAAAGCATGCTCACTTCTCAAACTATCAGGGTTATATAAATTAAAATAACAGTGAAATGTCATTTTATAATGACTGCATTTGTAAAATTCCAAGCAGTTGGCAAGGATATAGAAATATGGTAACTCATAGACCACGGGTGGGAATGTAAATTGGTAAAGTCTATTTGATTGCAAGTTGGCTATGATTTGTAAAGTTGAATATTCGTGATATAATTTTAAATAAGCAATTCTCTGTGTGTGTGTGTGTGTGTAGGAGATGTACATCTATCTCCTAAAGAAATTATTTTGTATTTGCACAAGAATCATTTGGGAGAATGTCCAATGTAGCATTGCATGTAACACTCAAAATAATTGGAATCAACCTAAATGTTTCTCAGCAAGTCAACGGTTAAGTAATTGGTGGTATACACACTCAGGGGAAAAAATATACGGTAGTAAAAATGAATGGACTAGTACTACATAAATTATTTCAACATAACCAAATAAAAATCTAAGGTTAAGAGAAAAATAAGTTCCAAACAATACATATTATGTGATAGTACCTATAACAAATTTGAAAACACGCCAAACACAACAAACAATCCAATCAGACTGAGTGACCATACTCTCTGGGGAGAAAAGGTTCTAGCCTAGAAGCAGGTTGTGTGGCAGGAGATAAGAATGGCCTGATCTGGCTGAGACACTCAGGGCTGCCTGTGAAATGCAGGCTTTGTTGCTGTAGCTTTGAGAATCACTCTGCTTTCATTATCTAATCAAGCAGCCATGGCCACTGTCCTCTTTTCAAAGCCATTACCTCCGGGGAAAATAGCTGTTAAAGGCTTCACGTGTAAGACGTTCATTGTATGATTACAAAACCTTATCTGAAGAAAAAAACAAAAGTCTTTGCACAGTAGCCAGCTCTGAGAAAGAAAGCCCTGGATTTAGAAACCATTTTTCATTCTTCTTTCACCTGGAGAAGAGTTTAGAAACTCATTGAGATCACTGACTGGATCCAATAAACCTTGCCTGTTGCTTGGATGTTTTCAGTGGCCCCTGAACTCTTCTTTGTGTCGTTTATGCCTGTCCCACTGTCTCCACCTCCTTCAGACCAGGTGACTCTTCTTTGTGTCGTTTATGCCTGTCCCACTGTCTCCACCTCCTCCAGACCAGGTAACTCTTCTTTGTGTCGTTTATGCCTGTCCCACTGTCTCCACCTCCTTCAGACCAGGTGACTCTCCTAACAACATCGCCCTGGCAATTCACATCCAGGTCTGTCTTGGCTTCTGTATGAGGTCCGGATTCTGCACCCTCTGCTGTCTGTCTTCAGCTTCTCTCGCAGTCCTGACCTGCTCACTCACAGATGTTTGCTGAGGGCCTGCGTCATGCTGGCTTCTTTGTGAGCTTTAGGGACTTGAGAGCAAGAACGGGCAAGAATGATTCTTTGAGACCTTGCTCATCCCAGTGGGGGATACAGACAAACAACGAGATTACAAATAAAATGATTGCACAGGGTGTAAGAGCTGTGCATTCAATAAAACAAGGGCGTGACAGTGAGTGATGGGACATTAGACAGGGTAGTCAGGAAAGCTCCTTTGAGAAGGTGACATCTGAGCTGAAATCAGAGACATAAGAAAGCATCAGTCATGCAAACACTGGTGAGATTGACAACTTATCATTATTTTTCTTATACTGTGGCCGACAGGCTCTTTACCCAGAACACATTCTACTGTCCCTGATTGCTATGCTTTGGCATGTGCTACTTCCTCTTCCAGAGCGACCTCCTCTAATCCTCACCTGTGAGAGCTCTGTACTGTTGTAGATTCCACCTTGCATAGGAAGACTTGCTGATCCCCACAACCAGGTACCACCCTCTCCTTTCACAGCTGTGGTGCTAATGCTGGGATCAAGTCCCTTCTAGTCAGGATTCTCCTGACTACAAGTGACAGAAACTAAGTTGAACTAAGGGTAGGCACACGACGGGGTGAGTGGTTGGTTTAGATAAACAAGCCATAGAATGGGCAGGGGTAGAGCTAGTCCCAGGGATGCCTGTGTGTGGAAATCTGTCAAAACGGGAGGGGCTTCTCTGGGTGGTTCTTTGTGTACTTGTAGTTCCTAAAAGCATCACCCAGATGGCGCTTCTTTGCTCTAGTAGCAACAAGGCCTTCCTGTGGTAGCAGCTGAATCTTGTTTTCAAGTTTCTGAACACGTACAGAATCAGTTTCTTCGTGCCTTCCTTACTATCCTTTCCCATTGACCTCCACGTATGCCCAGATGCTGGCACCAGCTGCCCAGCAACCCATCTTGAGAAGCCTGGCCCCCAGGTCTATGTGACTTCTCTTCCAAGTTCAAAGACACTTTGTCAGGGGGCAAGCAGCCTCTTCTCAGAGGGCCGGGTTCTTGTTCCATAATGCATCTCTCCTAAGAGGTTGTGTTTCAGTTCTCTTCTTTGTATTTTTAAATTTTAATAATGCCAACTTCTTTCTTTTGTTTCCTCATCTCTAGAAGTGGAATTGCTTCTTCATTCACTGTCTCCAGTATACCCGAGTGTCTTCTTTCTCTTAACACTTTCAGTTTCCTGGTTATGACCTTGTACCTAGTTAACAATGCTATATATTCAATTCTCTCAGTATAAATAAGAAATGTGGTGTTTTTTTGTCTGCTGACAGCTCCTCATAAAGCTGAAGGAACATTTCTACAAAGTCTCAGAGCTATGCCATATCATATAAAAAATACCATGAAGTCATCTAATTTTCAAATAAAGTCCTAACACCTGACTCTTTCCATATTAGAACACACAATAATCAAAAAATATTGAATCAAACACATTATTTTCTAATGACTTATGTCTGGGATTGTGTGGTTCCTAAAGGTATTTGGCAAAGAGCATTAAAACCAGCCTTGAGAAATTTGGCCAGCGCTATACCCACCATTCTGAATCGTACCCTCAAGTAATGGGCAGTGTCTGCCTTTGTTGTCTTTAGCTTCTCCCTTAGACTATTTCAGTCAGTCCAAATATATTTTCCTGTGGAACTAAAAGTCATTGCCTTTCATCCTCTCTTCTTTTAACTGGTACAAATATTTAACCTTACTCCTTCCACCCTATCCCCCAACCAAACCAACACAGCTGTTTCAACACTGCCTCAGCACACAGCACCTTAAAGCATATGGTATATCTAGCTTTTCTTTATAGCTGACATGGGAATAAAGGAAATGATATGAATGCATAATGTTTGTAACCACCCCCGACACCTGCACTGACGTTTGTGGGGGAGTCACTGTTGATGTCTCTCGTAGGTCTTTTTTTATGGTGTAGAATCTGTGGAAAGAGGATTAGAAAATTTGAAAAAGGCCACAGGCTTAAATTGACATGAATGACAAGTAACTAAGCCAGAGAAGGCAGAGATAGGAGGATAACATAAAAGCCTGTTGGGACTTATGACTGATTTAAAGAAAAATGTTTTTTATTTGTATTTGTAAAGAAGATTTTGGAATGCAGGAAAGGAGAAGGAGGTGTTTGAAGGCCTGCAGCCGTGCATGAATGAGGGAGGTGAATGTAAGAGAGTTCAAGGAGGTTTCTGAGGGTTATGAATGGGATCCACATTTGGTATACCTAAGAAGACTTCAGAAAAAAAACCTTAAATTTCAGTTATTTATGATGGTCACACTGAGGTTTCATAAAACGTGACTCCATGCTAGGACTGCACCAACAGCTGCTTGGTTTGTTGTGTTTTCTATTGTAATTCTGTGTTTTTCTAGTGGACCTCCCCACCCTCTCCTTATGTTTCTGGAAGGCAGAGGCTTTGGCACCTCCCACAGTGTCCATGCCTGTGCCTTGCACGTATTCCTCATTTCATGATTTGAAAAATGAATTTACTATGATCTAACACACATATGGACCACTAATTTTCAATCAGCCCCTGTGCCAGTATTTAGTCCTCACAGCCAGCAGTTAATGGCTATATACAGTTATCATTTCTACCTTTCAAGGGAAAACAGGTTTCTAGTTAGGTAGCTGAGCCCAAAATCATGCATCTTAAAAATATTTTTAGGGAAAGCTGGGATGGCTCAGCGGGTTAAGCACTTGCTTTGAAGCACGAGGACCGAGGATCAAATCCCAGCCCGGGCCTGTGTGGACCCACATGCTGAACTGGGGTGTGCTTCCTGAATGCGGTGAGGCCCCCAGTTTAGTTAAAAAAAAAAAATTTTTTTTTAGCCAAACTAGTCTACTGATGAACTTGTAGTACTCTGGCCTTTTTGCTCATCAGAGCACCAAAGTATAGCTCTCTGTAAGTCCTCGTATGAGCCTGCTCTTTTTACTGATAGATGGGAGGCACCGGAGCCTGCAAGGAGGGACTTGATAGTTTTCAGCAGGTGAGCCTTTGGTCATTGCCAAAGATGTTTCAGACCTAAGGTTGGAGATATTAGAGCCCCTCTATTTCCATTTATTCACAGGTCCCTCGTCCCCCTCTCTGCATTCCCCAGACTGCTAAAAGAACGCCCAGAGAAAATGCACATGTCTGTCTTATTCTTGTTGGAAGGAAAAGAGATGTATATTCTAGGAGAAATGATAGCTACAGTGATTAAATGCTTGTCTTGATGGCTGTTGGGTTACCATCGAGGAGAGAAGCCCTTTCTTCTGTCATGAACATATTCTTTCCAACTATCAGGAAATTTACTTTTGTGAAGTACCCAAAAAAGGATTGTGTGAACTGTGTGGAGAAGCTGTTTACAGCAAATGATGTGACATTGTGATGAAATGAGTGGCTGAAACAAATTCAGGGAAAGATAAAAGACATAAGAAGAGTCCTGTCTGCTGGATATAATGACATAATTCGGTGGAGGGAGGTTTGGGGGCAGTGGGTGACAATTTTTTCAGTGAGGTGCCGGCACAGGTTATAGTCCCAGAGCATGTGCTCTCCTGATTAGCGTCCCCTGCTTCACTTTCCTTTGACAAAGGGACAGACATTTAAAGATACTTAGTTCTCAACATCTGAAAGCCAGCAAACACTTAATACATAGTCAATCAATGAACAAAAGAACCCGAAAAGAACTCCTCAGAGAAGTGGCTAGACCAGATGAAAGATGATCAGGAATAGCAGTAATATCAGCACCACCATGATTTATGAATGTATGCCGTGTGCCAGACAGACCCTGTGGTAAGTGCTCACTTACTTCCTCAGTGAACCAGTGCCATAAGCACTGAGACAGATAATACTGCTATTTAGCTCATGGAAGTTTGAATGAAGAAATTTGCTCAAGTTTGGTAGGGTTGTAAGTAGATCTGCGATTTGAACTCAGGTCCACTGCCTCTACTAAACTATCCGCTTTTGGAGAAACCAGTTTTCTTGTTTAGAAGGTCTTCTTATTGTTATTTCAATTATACACATGAGCAAACTGAGATTCAAGGACACTGACTACCTTTCTTATCAGGGGTACACGCTTTTGGAGTCAGTTTGACCTGGTTTTGACTCCCAAATCTGCCTGTGAAAAGTTGCACCATCTTGGGTATTTGTTTAATTTTTTGGAACAAAGGTTTCTAGTTATTATAACTTTTATATCTTTTCACTTATGATAATATCTATAAAATGGGGTAAAAATACCTATGTCATTGGGTCATTGAGACTCTTCAAATGAGATAATGCATGCAACTTCCTTAACACAGGGCCTTGTACTTAGAAAACTCATTAAAGGTTTCACTTCCGATTTCTCAGTGTATTTACACATGCAAACATGTGTGCACATACATGTGCACAGCAAAGAAAAGGGGATTGCCAGTGGCTATAATAATTGAACTAAAGACTAATAAAAGTTGCTGTTAAGGTGGCAGTATAATTTCCCAAGTATTCCTTAAGAATTGATACTGTATTTATCTCATCATCATCCAACACAGTCTTGGGTGTACTCCTGAGGCCTACAGGGATAACAGAGACGAAAGCAGGAAGAGAGAGAAACTCCAGGAGCCTCATAAAATTCATGTTACAATGAGTACAGTTTGAATAAAATACAAAATAAACTCTTACTGTGGGACATTGCAAGTTTTCCTACAGAGGTTACATTGAGGAATATAGTCAGTTTTGTCTAGGGTGAGTATCCAGAGAAAGAGATTAAATTAAGGGCTTCTTGATACTGTGTCTAGCTCTTAAGCTACTGATGTTTCCATGGAAGGTAAGGGAAGGGTAAATGCACCACAACTTCTTTATCCAGTCTTCTATCCAATGACACTTTGGGTGTTTCCATGGTTTGACCACTGTGAACAGTGTTGTGATGAACATTTGTGGGGGGGGGGGGCACATATATCTTTGCAGCTAAGATTTTCAAATTTAGGGGGTAGATATCCAGATGGGGGATAGCCAGGTCAAATGGTAACTCTTTTCTTAATTTTTTGAGGAATCTCCATACCTCCTTCCATAGCGGTTTTACCTGTTTGCATTCCCACCAGCAGTGTACAAGGGTTCTGTTTTCTCCACAGAGCCTCTCCAGCACTTGTTATTCCTTGTCTTGTTGATTATAGCCATTCTCACAGGTGTGTGGTGGTATCTCATTGTGGTTTTGGTTTGCATTTTCCTAATAGCTAGTGAAGTTGAGTATTTTTTTCATGTGTCTGTCTGATGGCCATTTGAATGACATCATTGGAGAAGTGTCTGTTCACTTCCTCTGCCCATTTTTTAAATCGGATTGTTTGTTTTTTGTTATTGAATTGTACGAGTTCTTTATACATTTTAGATATTAGCTTCTTATCAGAGGCATTATTTGTAAATATTTTCTCCCATTCAGGCTCAGGTTAAGGTCCAGTAGTATCTTGTCATCTAAACCAGACTCAGGTATGGGCAAAGCTTCTCAAATGCGTAGGTGGTCTCTCAAATTCTTGAGTATAGCTAGCTCTTTGCATAACATTCTTCTCCATCTGAAGGCTGCTGAACTAAAGAGACAAGGTACCTGCAGACGTTTCGTCTTGTTTTCTGAAATGCTTCTAATTTCATGGCTTTGTGCTTTTCAGATTTCTCGGTGTAATAAAATGAGCTCCAAACACTTAAGACAATGTGATTCATGCCAAAGTCTTCCTCACTCACACATCTGCCACCTGGGCTGGAATAGCTGAGGCTCCTGGAGTCTCCCTTTGCCCCCCTTTCCCTAAACGGTAGTTCCCCACCACAGCCTGAGTTAGGCTGACTTCTAATACATGAGGCTTCATTCATATAACGGATCATTTTACAGCCATGAGAAGTTGTGGCTTTAGAGTCTCGAAGTAGGAAAATGTGAAAATACCTATTCTATAATATGTGAAAGAAATCAGGGTACTAGATTACCTGTAAAAGGTCATTTCATGAGGGAACTAAATGGAAATATATAAAATGTAACAGTTTTCCCTAGGGTGTCACATTATAGACTATTCAAAATTCATTTCGATTTTTTTTTTTTTTTGTATTTCCACATTTCCTACAAAAGGTCTGGTATTAATATTCAGCAAGAGAAATAAAAATAAAATAGAGGCTCATAGACACTAAGGAACTTTTACAAGGTTCAAATTGTTATATATGAGTTTTTCAATTGAAATTTAAGCCCAGTTCTCTCTTGCTTCCAAGCCCCATAGATATCCTCTCAACGTGGTACTTTCTTCCCATGGAAGCACGAGGTTCAGGTCTGCCTTAGTTAATAGCACTTACTTTATACACATTGTCTGTCTGACTATACATCCAAGCCTACTGTCTTGTCCAACCATACTTATTCAGAAGCACCTATGGGAGACACAGTGAGTAACGTGTCTGTGCCTTAGGACAAGTGGCCATATTTCACTCTCTTGACCTTTAGAGAGCACAGGACTCGCTGTTCTTAAATGGTACCTGTTTAGACTTCATGTGTGCATTTGACTTATGTCTTAACTGGCCTCTCTGGGCCCAGTTTTTTTTGGTGTCAGCTTCATTCTGCGGTGTTGCTCTCTCAGTAGCAATATTTTCTTGCTTATCTGGTCTTTCCAAATCTACACTTGCCTCATGTATCTGTCTCTAAATCATCCCAGCCTTCAGCTTTTATTGTGCGTTATCCTAGAGGTTTGTACCTAACTCTCTTTCTTTTCAGATATAATAGTTTTAAACAATTTAGTTTTGCAAGATCACAATTTAGGTGCAAAGCTAATCAACACTCAACCTAAAAGTGGAATGTTAGCAAGTTGTTTTCCTTAAAATAAAATAATCAATTTTTGGACCTCTGTTAATAACTATTATCAGGGGCTAATAGGTTTGGTAAGGGGGGAGTTTTCTATTAGTTTAACTGAATAAAGGTAGAGATTAAATCCTTATCTGTTTAGGCTACTTTAGACTGTCATGACAGGCCCCTTTAATTTTTTTTTTTTTTAAATTTTGTAAAACTGAAATGCCTAGGCACTCAAAGGAACTTGTTAAGAAGATAAGACAGGTATAGATGTCAATGACAAGGAGCCAGCATGACATTTTCCAAGAATCTCTCTCCCTGGTACGATTTCTCTTTCTCATCTGAGATTCATTCCTCCCTTTTCCTTTTTCCTCTCCTTCTCCTTTTTATTCAGGAAAATACTTATTTGTCCATAGCTATATCAGTCCTCACCCTCATCCTGTTCATGGGCCCAGGAGTCTCCTAGGAATGAGGTCCAGGAGAGAGAAAGGGGTGAGCTCTTTTACTAATGAGAATATATTTCTTTGAGTTACAACTGATTCTCATGACTATAATGTCACAGATGACCATATACATATTTTTCTTCATAGAACAGTACATTTGTCTTTATAAATAATTACTCCTTTTCTTAGTTTTTGTCTATACAATATCATGAGATAGGTTGTTCAAGTAGTGTCATAAACTCCACTTTACAGATACATAAACTGAGGCTTACAGGAATTAAATTAATTGCTTTTTTTTTCATTTCTCATTCCTGGAAGTCATTTTGCACCTTGATGCCCAAATTATATTGATGGATGACAGACTATATCATTCCCTCTTTAAAACTCTTTCACTGCTAATGAAATAAAATACAAACTCTTGGGTATGGCCTGTGATTTTTTTTTCTTGATTTAACTATTTGTACCTCTTGTAAACATAATGTCATATCACTGCATACTGGGATCTCTAGCCAGAATCATTTGTTAATAATAATAACCTGTGGAACACTTAACTATAATCTAGGCAATTACTTAAATGTTTTATAAATCATCTCATTCATTACAAGTATGTAAAGCACATATTATTATGATCACCATTTCACAAATATATTCACTCATCCATTATGAAGATGTTTATGGCATGTCTCCTATGTGCCAAACTGTACTATGTAGTAGAAACACAGTGGTAAACAAAATGGACAAAAACCCATTATGTACTTTAAAGAAGACATTTGTTACTTTTAAAAATGTTCTGAGGATCTTTAAAAATAGCGATCTCTAGTATATTTAAAATGTAAGTTTTCAAAAAACTGAAATTTATGCACAAACTATTTCTTTTTTCAGTTAGTATAGAAAGGAGATTGGCTCATAAATCACACATTTTTCCCCAGGACAAGGGTATGTTGAACATTCCGCCTTCTTCACAGGACAGCGATCAACTAGTATGGGTTAAACTACACTGATCCCTAGTACAAGTGCTTGTCTGAGAGGCTGACATTTTTTATTTTTTTGTGATGAGTAAAGCTATCAAAAGACATATGAGGGCTGTCCGGAAAGTATCCAGCCATGTAATCATTCTTATTATATTGACAATTGCTGCATTTTGTTCTGGACAGCATATATATTTTATAAATATTAATTATATCTATCTATATATCCCAAGCTTGTAGCACATAGTATTATCTCTCAAGTGCCTTCAGGAAATGCGTGTCTCGCTGTTGACCACGTTGCTCATTGTCTTCCTTTGCCAAATCTCACCTCATTTCCTGCTGTGTCTCACACGTAGTTTCAGTCTTTAAAGAAAACATGCTAGGCCCGAGTTTGATATTTGTCTTCTTGATGAATTTGGTCAAATGTCTTTTTAAAAAAAAAAATGTATTTTATTGTTTTGACAGAGACAGAGATAGACAGAGACAGAGAGAAGGAGGAGCGACTAGAGCAGTCTCCATAGTTGTACATCATCAGTTTTCAACATAATTTCATTCCACACAGGTGGGCGGGGGCTGCACAGGGCAGGAACTGACTGGGAGCCTCCTGCATGGCAGGCATGCCCCTCAGGCCAGGGGCCAAACCAGGAGGTGAGAACTGAACTGGGGGCCACACCCCAGTTCAGCATATTGGTCCACATGGACCGGGGCTGAGATTCGATCCTTGGACCCCGGGACTGCAAACTGAGCACTTAACCCAGTTGCTGAGCCATCCTGGCTCCCTCAAATTTCTTAAATATGTGAACTAAACTATAATTCTGGATTATAATCTTTACCTATGCTAAGCACACACCATATTCTAGACACACACATTTGCATTCAATCCAGGCACGTCATATAGGTAGAGTGTAAAAGTAGGTATAGCATTGTCCTTTTAAGATTTTGGATTCTTGAGTCAGAATTCTTGGGTTGCAATTCCAGTTATGCCACTTTACATAATTATATTCACTGATCTCCAGAGTAAACCAAATAAATACGTAGTATTATCCCTGTCTTCCAAATGAATAAAATGAGGTTCTGAAAGCTTATATAATTGGTCAAATTTGCACAGTTTGCAAGGGTCAGTGGTGAAATTGAACTTACTATGTCTGTCTAAGTGTAAAGCCGAGCCTCTCAGCCGTGATGTTGTACAAAGAATGTCTGAATTAGTCCTTTGTGTCTGTCCTCTATGTACAATACATCATGGTAAAATTATGATGACTTTCTAAAATTCTTTCTAGTAAGAACAAATGAGAATTACAAAGACTCCCCAAAGTAGTTTAATAAATTACTGAATATTCAGTTTAAATAATTTCAATGTCTTAAAGGTAAATTAAAAAAAATAACCCTTGAATTGTGAATTCTTTTATATAATAATATGATAAACTTATTTTGATTTTTCCACACATCAGCTAACATCTTAGTGTAATTTTCTAATAATTTGAACTTAATATAAATAACATTGCTGTTGTCTTTGCTATTGTTGAATTATCTCCAGAATTTCCCTGCATTTCTATTTTCCCAGGTCTCTAGTGTCCTTCAAATGCTCTTTCTATACCAAGTTGAATGTGTTCTATATAGATTTTCCTTATATAATATACTTTTATTTCTTCAACAAGCCAGTTTCCTTAATATATTTAAGTTACCATTAATCTTACCTCATTGAGAACTTGGCTATGCTTCCAACTTTTGCACCAATATAAAGGTTCAATTTATTTTCAGATTTTGAGAGTTGCCCTCTGATCTTTCAAATTTGACAGTAGTTAATATTCTTTTACTTGCTCACTTATTTGAAATCTTTTCATTTTCATGTCAGAGTCTCTGAAGGCGTATTTATTTCATGATTCTGAAAGAAATAGTAGTGTTGAAAATTATAGCAGTTCAACACCTTTATTTAGAAGAGATGCAACATCCTAGAGGTATTATTAACTTGAAAGTAACTTAAAACTGCTATAGCCTCCTTCAAATAAAGATGCATATGATTTTAATAAACCTATGAGTTGAGATAAATCTTTCTAGAGATTCAATACATCACCATTAAAGAAACAAGAAAATGGATGTAGGGAATACCAGGATAGCTCAGCAGGTTGAGTGCTTGCCTTGCAACTGAGAGGTCCAGGGTTCGATTTCCAGCCCTAGCCCATGAAAACCCATATACTGAACGTCGGCGCAACTGGTAATAGCTAGGATGGTGCCAAAGATTCTCACCTCCCATGCAGAAGGCCCCCAGTTTGGTTCCTGCCCTGCGTGGCCCCGCATTCACCTATGTGGAATGAAATTATGTCACAACTAACAATGTATAACTATGGAGACTGCTCTGGGCCCTTCCCTCTTTTCTCTCCCTCCATTCGTCCATCTGTCCATCCCTCCCTCTCTCCTCTCTCTCTCTTTCAAACAATAAATCTTTAAAAAAATGGATATATCTCTTTTGTGTAAGTTAAGAAGCTAGAACTTCATAGGGGAGAACAAGTGTTGAAAACGATTTACCAATGACTTGTTTTATTTCATCTTTTTGTAACAATGATATCACTTTATTTGGGTAATTTCTTTAGATTAATTTTGTTTCTTAGGTATATAAATGGCCAACCAAATGTGTGCTCCCTGTTTCAGAGTAGAGAATTTTTACTGACAATGAACTGTCTAGGTACCAATCATATTTCTCAGCCCCCTTATAAGTATGGCCATATGACTAATTCTTGTCATTAGAATATAAATGGAAGAAATGTACATTTAGGGCACAGTTTTGAAGAAGTGATGGCTCACATTCACTATTATATTTCCTGTCTAATTGGCTGACGGCAGAGAATTATGAGGTTCTAGGGAATGTTGGAGTCAAAAGAAAGAGCCAGGGTTTTGACAACCATGTGTAGGAAGAGTGTTTACAAACCTAAAGTATTTCATAGGGCTGTATAAGAATAAAAATTAAGATTCTACGTTGTTAAATCATAAAAATAGTGATGGCATATTTGTTATAGAAGCTTCTGTTACCCCAACAGTTTTCAACATGAGACTTTTCCCCTTACCTCCTTTAAGTCTATGATGTAAATTTTGTGTATCAACTTAGACTATGGCACTCAGTTGTTTGGTCAAACTCTAGACCAGATATAGTTATAAAGGCAGTTTGTAAATGTGGTTGGCATCTAAGGATTGTTGCATTTAAAGGAAATTACCATTGATTATGTGGATGGATCTCATTTAATCACCTGTAGGCTTTAAGAGCAAATCTGAGATTTCTTGGAGAAGAAATTCTATCTCAAGACTGGAATATAGAGATTTTTCCAGTTTCTAATCTGCTGGCCTAACCTAGGAATTTCAGAATTGCCAGGTCTCCTATCACTATATAGTACACACCACACCACACACACCCACTATTGGCTCTGTTTCTTTGAAGAACCCTGACTGATGCAAAGTCTACTTATTCTTTAGAAAAAGCATGATGAAATATGCCTCTGTCACCATAAACATATGCCTATAGTTCATGTCCTATATATTCAGGATTGTGCTAGACCCTGGAGCTGAAAGATTAAGATAATCATTTGTTTGGTGCTTTGAGTATTACCCAATTCTGAATAAATGTCAACATTTTAATCACTGTTGGCTTTATATTACTCAAATATGAAGTCATTTTTAAAATGTGCATTTCATAGATTCATTTTAATATTTCAAAATACATTTTAATATTGGTACCTTTATGCTCAGCATCACTCCTTTTCTTTTTTTAGCTTAGAAGGATTTTAGTGGTTACAGTTTAATTTAAATAGGAGATGGATCTCTATTATGTAGCTCCACATACTGCCAATTAATGGGTTTTATAAAATGAAATGATGTGCTCCTAAGCCATTATTTAAAATATAATTTTTAAAAACCCTCATAGACAAATGGTTTAAACATAAATATTCATATATTATTCTTCTAAATATGTTTGTTAAATTTGCATACAGATGAAAGTAGAGATTTATGAAATGCTATTTTCTGTTCATGCTGAGGGCTAGGCTGGTCTTATTTTATGGTTGAGGTCCCTGCACAAAGCAGCCTACATTTATTTCTCCATCTGACTATGAACATGATTCCTATTCTCCTGCAGACCACATAGTTAGATAAACAACCTGCAAGATGACCTGGGGGGATGGGTTGGGGAGGGGCTGTGGCTCAGAACTTAAATTATTGAAGTTAGTTTATTTGATGTAAGAAACGTCTACTCAACCTGTTTCCTCTTAGAAGAGAGGCTATAAGTGGAAGTTTTAATTATTGAGGCTGCATGCCTGGTGCCAGCTTTTGATCAGCACCAGATCTGCTGTTCTGTCAGAAAAAAATGATAATCTCTTTGCCTGGAGGTTTAATTCACAAGTGTGTGGTATACACATGCACATACAAACACACACCTATGCATGCACATGCACACACACACACATACACACACCCCTTTGGGCAAGGTTCTTTCACTCATGGGCTGACTAAGTAGGTATAAGTCCCCACTCTTATTTTAGACACACTTCTTAATTGCTTTCTTTTGGAACTGGGTAATGGGACCTATGATTTTCTTTCATTCATTTTCATTTTCAAAGCCATATTGTTGAGCACAGTTTATTGGCCTACTTTGATCCCCAGGAAATAATTATTCACCAAATAGTCATAAAGTGTAATGCCCCCCCTCAACTGAGCCTTGACAGACCCCCTATTCACAATAGCCATCCGTCTTCATTTTGCTCTTCCTGCTTTCCCTACCCCATTTGTGTGACCTTGACTCAGTAACTTCAACTTTCTGAACATCAATTGCTTTAACTAAAAAAATGGGTCTGTAATGTTGATAAAAATCCTATCATCATTAAATGGAATGCTAATCTTCATCTTTGCCTTATCTGTTTCGAATCAGAGACACAGAGACGACCCTGGCACCAGGAATGTCTTGAAAAATCAAGCTGAGCAGAGGGCTAGCGCTCTTCACAGCATCTAGCAAAGAGCTCTCCTCACTGCTGGTTTTTATTGCTTTACATTGATAGAATAACAATCATCACATGGAGAATAGGGAAGAGATTAAGAGACAAGTAGGTTAAGTACAGGGTGGGTTTCATTAGCATAACAGGAACAAGCAGATCCTTCCCCCTTTTAACCCCAGGCCTAGTAATCAATCAACTGGTCTGGCCAAAATGCAAAGCAGCATATAATCACAAGGGGAGGAGAAGGGGAGGTGAAGGGGCAGCCGAGGCCTTGCCACAGGCTCCCAGAAACCTTTCTGTTCAGGCTCCTGACCATCTCCTAACACATATCGACTTTTTTTTTCTTTTTTCTACCACTCTTACTTAATTCTCAGGAAGGCCAAATTTGGGTGTTTGTAGTCTCATAAAGTGAGTTTTGTAGTGGGACCAGGTTAGCCTTACACAATAGACTAAAAGCGAATTTAGGGAGGTTGATGGGTGGGGCAAGGTATCAACAACAACAGAACAGGTGTCAATAAACAGGATATTAATCAGAGTATTGATAACTTTAGTGCTAAAAATGTAACCCACGCCCTGGAGTAAATATTTTACATATATTTTCTTTCATTTCATAACAGCCTGATGAGATACATACACATGAAAGTGGAGTAGCTGAATGATGTGCCCAAATAACCCAGCTAGAATAGCAAAAGCAAGTTCATTTGTTCATTCATCTCCCAGGTACTTACAGAGCACTTACTATATGCCATCTAACTAGGGGCTGGGATCTATCAGTGAACAAAAGAACAACA
>PVKE010026418.1:0-22325 GCA_004027555.1 Craseonycteris thonglongyai
GCTTATGAGTTTTCTAATTTATTTTTTAATGTTCAAGCAAATCAGCATTTCATGAGGGTGACAGAGGTATCACCAGCAAAAGGAAAATGTATTGTGGTGCTTCCATAATCTTTCATAGTAACTTCCAATAAGAAGCCTGCAGGCATTTAAGTTGCTAAATATAAAATCCTAAATTCTGTGAAAGAAGCATGCAAATCTTGTTCATATGTTAGTTCCTCAATTAAGTTTTTCTAAGATAGATAAAAAATCATTAACTAGAGTGATTATTAGAGACAGGATTTTAAAGGAGAATGTCTCAAGGGTCACTCCGACATATATAGCCACATCCCAATACCTCTCTAGACCTACTGGTATACCGGTACTTATTTCTTTCCTATGATACTGTGGGAAGTATTTCTGGTCTTCTCCAAGTATTCTTCAAATAGTCTCAGGATTTCATCATCTTCCTCTAAGACTTTACATTTTCACCTACCCACTCTTTAGGCAATATCACACCCTATCTTCCTCTGGTTTCCACTCCTCAACTACAAGCATGCTCATGCCTCCTCCCAAATGACATAAAATTATAACAGATCTATATTCTGAATTTCTCAACTGTAAAAACTATTAATACCATATTGACTCTGTGCCCCCACTTCCTAGCATGATTCTTAGCTTATTGGTGCTCTTTGAAAAATATCTGGTACATGAATGAATGAATGAACATCCATACAAGAAAAAACCTATAGGAAAAAGTTGAATAGTTAGTTGAGCATATTTTAATGATGCAAAATAATTGAATATCATTTAGGAAAATAAAATTGGATGTTTGATTTCATGAAAAACAAAGTCTCTAAAATCAGAAAAAGTTTATCATTATTAGATAATGAAATTTCTGAAAAAGGGTTAATGCTGACAATTTGGGTCTGGCTTCCTTTTCTTTTTATTTTTATTTATTTATTTATTTATTTTTCTTTATTGTTAAATTTAATGGGGTGACATTGATTGGTAACAATTAGATAGTTTCCGGATGTACAAGTCCACATCACATCACCCATGTGTCCACCACCCAGAATCAGCTCCCCTCCTCTTTATTTCACTTGGACAGATGTGGGAACAAACATGATTTGCAAAAAATGATGCAACTTCCCTCTTGCCTTTGGCTCTGTGCTACCTGGTGCAAAGTGAGAAAACAAACCCTAAAAATTTCAATGCAGTTTGTTTGTGATACCCTAGATTTTTGTCATAATATAGAAATAGTAAGATCTTGAAAGACTCCAAGAATTTTCAGGGTTTTATTTAATGATAACCCTAGGTTGGATAACTATCTAGTGAATCAATCTTTCAATCAATAAGTATTTGCTGAGCTTTTTCCAAATACACAGTAACTGTGTTAAGTATTGCGAAGAGCATGGAAGCCTATGTGCATATACCTTCATAGGTGCTGCCATCTACATTTGTTAACAAAAGCAATAGATGTGAAATATCAATACATAGGAAATAAAGAAAAAATGACTGTGGTCTTTAGGAACTGTTGCAGACTGAAAAAATAAAACAGAATAGCTTTATCTTCTTTCTGCTCACAGTGGTGACTAGGACAGGGGGCTTGCAACATGCTAAATGTTAGTTACCTGGTTACCTAATTCAATTCATTGAATTTAACCAAATAAGATTTCATGCAGCAGGAAAAATGCAATCATACTTTGTCCTTTCTTGAGCTACATGAAGGGTCTTGACAGCGGCCTGAACTTGTGTCTGATTGCAAAATGCATATAGGTGTCTCCTCCATCCAGGCTGATCCCAGAACACATTTTCTGGTTTACTACAGTTTTTAAGACAGAATGCAGTGGTCTGTGAAAAGCCTAACATTTCTGCAGTAGAGAGAAATCTGCCTGACAGATATACATCCTTCCAGCCTTTCTTAAGCCCTATTTGTAAAGAAAGCTTGATGGAAAGGGAAATCTGTAAGACTTCAAGGAGAAAGAGTAGAGAGATAGAATCAATAGGAGACATTCTTATTCCCATTTCAGAAAATCCGGAGATCTGTGTGTTCTTATTTCAGAACGCTGGCATCTAGCAAAGTCACATGGTAACTTGCAATTACCAAAGCCCCAAAGGACAGCACAGGACATGAAAAACATATGCGACTGAGAATCAAATGCCATGGGATCTGCTCTCAGCCCTGTTGAGTACTTAGCTCTGTGACCTTGCATGAGACACTTCATTCTGTTTCTTCAACTCTATGATGCCAATTGTTTTACTTACCTGACACAGCTTTTTTTGAGACTGGAGTAAAATGAAATGTGTAAAAGCACCCCACACAGTGCTTGGCACATAGTAAGAATTAAGACCACAGTCATAGCTAATGCTTGAGCAGGCTGTCTGCCTGGATGATTTCAGAAATGATAGAACTCTCCACCCTCATTGCTATAGTATATCCCCAAATCACGTAGCGTCTCAGCTAATTGCTTAATTGTCTTAAAAATACAAAGAGTTTATTTTACTTTTGGTGGAAAAAATGAAAACTGGGAAAGAGAATGGCCAGATATCACTGGGCCTTTCAGGCGAGTTAATATTTTTTAAACTGTTTCTGTTTCTATAAAATTAAGAGGTTAGGCATGTGGGGTAGAACATTGGAGCTGGACAGAGGTGGAAAAGAATAGGTAACTGCTCCCTGACCCTTGACCTTTTCAGGGTCAAGGGTCACACACATGGAGCACACACATCCATGACCTCTGATAGGGAGGCACGGACTCATTGGAGTTTGTACTGTCTTGGGATCGCTGTATGATTTCTTTCTCACTCTTCTGATAAATCTGTTCTTCCTTCCATATGTGTGAAATGCTCAGTGTGTCTTTGGGGATCCCAGAAGCCCTCCTCTGTAGCTCTCACTCATCCTCATGCCAGACAGGGCTCGCTCACAGCAGACGTCTTTAGAAATGCAGGCTCCTCTCCAATTCATCTACAGTTTAGTTTCTCTGTTTCCTAGTTTGAGGTTTCAGGATCTCAATTTGCCAGCAGGATTAAAACATCAAAGTAATTTAATCTTTTGTTGACATCTGATAAATGGTTGCCATACTGCAAAAGGTTTTTTATATGTCAGGAAAATGTACATTAATCAGAATAAAGGAATTTTCAAAAGAGAAATTCTTTGGGAGATTTAGGTGCAGGAGTCTTTCTGTTCTAACATCTTTTCCATTACTTTTTTCACCTATTCGTTAAGTCCTTTTAGGAACAAGTCAAGGTTGTTCATTCATTCAGTTGATATATTTGATTAATTGTATAAATGACAATTGAAAGTCAAGGTAAATCTCTGTTCTTAACAATGACAACACACTGTCAATTTTACCTGTTAAGCATTCATTTTCATTCCTCTAGCGACAACATTTAAATTGTCCTTTGGGAAATTGTCTCAGTGCAAACAATCCTAATGAGAATGTTAGACACAGGGACCTAAATTCTTAGGATAAGGAGTGGGTGATATGACTTAACATAGCTCAGATAGATGACTGCATCTCAAAATGTGTGTTTTGAACAAAAATGGCACCTGGTTATTATTCATTCTTCATGAAGGCTCGGACATACATCTCTTCTTGCTCCCTGGATATTCAGAGATATGTTCCCACCCTTTCTATGATTAGGTTTGTTCAACAGTTTCTCTGACTCTATAGCCTACCACTTACTTTCCAATGAGTTTAATTTTCTTTCTGAAGCAGAATGTATTTCTATTGCCTGCAACTAAATAATCTAAATAAAAAATCTAAGAAAACCATAATACATTTTGAAGGCATGATGTTGGATGCAGTGACAGACTATGGTAGTGGGCTTCTGATAACTTTTATCAAAGGAGTAATCAGGTTGTCTTCCAAAAATGGTTTCCTAGGTTAGTTGTTTAAACATGGGGTCTCTTTTCTCCATGTTCTGGTTTCTACAGTATACACTGTTCCTGTACTATATACTCCATGACACTAGGCAATCTGGTCATCTTGTATAATTCTTATTTGGAAAAATTGTTCAAAGTTTACAAAAAAACAAAACAAAAAACCTACTCAGACTTCCACATTAAAAAATTAATTTGTAAATGGACACCTAGATATTAGGCCCTTATTCTGTTCTAGCATTTTTATCATAACAATAATTCTATAGGTAATTTTATCTTCACTTTTATTTTATAAAGAATCTAAATCTCAAGGAAGCAAGAATTATTGAATTTATAAATAAAGGATTTGGATAAGAATCCCGTTTTCCTTGATTGCAAAGTCCAAACTCCTCTGTCTACCTACAAAAAACTACTTCCCAGGCAAGTGATACATTTTTTTAAAATAGACGCTAAGACAATAGAGCATTATCTGGTTGTCACAAGGAAACCTGAGCCTCTTTCCATAATAACTCTTGCAGTGCGAGATGATTTCTGGGCAGTAGCAAAGTCTAGAAGAGAAATATAGGAGAGACTGTTAAGGGGAAAGAAGTCATGAGGACTAGGGGCTCTTGCTTAAATTTACCACATCGCCTAGTCAATTGTCTCTGTTTCTCCTGTTGACCTACAAGGGCAAGAAGAAAGAAAAGAGGAATCATACCCATTGCTTTCTGTTGAATTCCTTCCCCCATCCCTAAAAGATATGTTGAAATTCTAACCTCTGGTATCTGTATATGAAATGTTATTGGGAAATACAATTAGACGGTATAATTAAGTTCAGATGAGGTCATTTGGGTATGCTGCAAACAAATATGACTAGTGTGATTATGAAAGGAGCAGAACACCATGCGAAGACAAAGACATGTGGGGAGAAGATAGCCATTAAAGACAAAGGCAGAGATTCAAGTTACGCTACCACAAGCCAAGAGATACCGGGCCATGACAAAGTAGAAGAGGCAAAGAATGATCCTCCCCTAAAAGCTTCAGAGAGCACACAGCCTTCTGACACCTTGACTTTGGACATCTATCCAGAACTGAGAGAAGAAATTTCTGATGTTTTAAGTCATCCAGTTTGTGCTCTTTTGTTATAGCAGTCTTAGGAAACTGATACAACCCTCACCAGTATCCCCTTCTTACCCATTATTAATTCTAGACCCCTCTCTGTACATATTAAAGTATTCAGAGAAAGTCTGAGGCATAAGCAACCTAAGGTCAAAGGCAAAGGAAGAATGGGGAGTTCTCACCACCACAAAATAGAAAGATGACACTGGCCACAGAAGATATACATGGATCCCAACTTACCCAATTTGTTAACATACCAATCTAGACAAGTGTACTGACTCTCTAAGTGACTCTCTCTGTGTCAAGGCATGATACATCAAATGCAAGTGAGTTAATATTTTCCAAAACACTCAGCAGAATTGTGTTTAGAAACGTGGCAAAACCCAACCCATGTTTAGAGAGGTGCTTCTAGGATGCTCACCGACGATTCCTCACCCCTCTTCAGGAAGAGGACAATGGAATGTTGTGAATTTATGACAAATAGGAGAGAGCAACTGAGAAATTAAATTTTTTTCATTTTTTTTCATATCCAAATATGAAGACTGCAGTAAAAAAGGTGATTTAACTTTTACAGTACAAAGTAGAAGTAAAGGCAACTAAGACAGGATTTTTAAATCTTGAGAAAACATAATATTTCAGTAACAGTCAAGTAGAACACTGTAGAACAGATTGTAGGTTTCAAGAGTAATTCTATTCTTACAGGTTTTGTTTCTGAATGAGTGTACTCAATATCAAATACATCATAATTCTGATCAAACAGATGTCATTAAGGCATAGGTATAATTACAACCTCTATAAGTGAATATAACAAGCTATATTCCACATTCTGTAAAATGTAAATTCTGTTAGTGTATTGAAAGGTGGTCTAGTGTAGAAATTGGGAGCTTAGTTTCCCAAACCTCACTGAATAGGGGTGTCAGCTTTGCAACCAAGTAGCTATGTAAACTCTCTGTGCCTGCATCCCCATCTATAAAATAAATATTATACAATTACCTTGGTTTGCTCATCTGCAAAGGATATGCTTGTAAAGTTTAAATGACTTAACACTTTCAAAATGAATAAAACACAAAGTTTTATAGTGTCACATAGAAGGTGCTGGATTAATAGTAACTTGATGATGGTGTCTCCTATGAGTAAGACTGCTAGTCTAGGTCGTGGTGGTGATATTTATGAAGTTTTAATCTTGTCCTCAGATAGTTCAAGATTAAAGGTAGTAATTATTCTGAGCAAGACACAAAGTTCTAGATTAAAGATGTAGGAAAGGAGACCTGTAGCTGAGCGGAACCTCAGATACTTCCTGGAGATGGTGGCATTTGAACCAGTCTTGAAGCAAAAAGATTTAATCAAGTAGAGTTCAGGGTTCGTTGGCATAATCAAAGCACAGAACAAATTAAATAGTTGAGGCTTGCTGGTCATAGGAAACACAGAGATCAATACTTAGATATGCTACTAGCTAGGAAGGTCTGCTGGCAATTATATTCTTGTTGAGGACTTCGAGCCTTACTTTTCTGGGCAACAGAGAGCCATAGAAGATGTTCGAACAAAAAGTGACGAGGTTACAGCTTCATTGGTAAAAGAAAAAGACAAGTACCGGTATATCTAAGTAGACTGCTTTGAAGGTGTGGGAAGTTGTAAGAAGACAGATCAATTCGGCAGCTATTTTCAACAATCAAATGAGAGACAAAATCAGTGAAGACTAAATCATAGTTGAATTGGGCATTGGAAGGAGTAATGATTTGCATATATATCAGAAGTGAGAATGAGCTGGACTAAGATTGGCACATAATGATCAGAAGGGATAATTCTGACCAGAAAGTAGAAGAAAATGTTTAAGATAGCTGTCTACACTGGAAATAAATTTGTAATAGGAGTAGTTATCCATAGTACGTAGGCCAAGAAAATATTTTTCCTGTGGAGGAGGGGTGGGTACTCTGTGACCACCTGGTCAAACCCTGTCTGCTGCATGTTTTTATGAAGTTATATTGGAACACAGTCACTCTCATAAGTCTACATTTTGTCTATGGCCACTATTGTGCTACAAGGGCAAAGTTGAGTAGTTGCAAACATATGGCCACAAAAACTAAAATGTTCCCTCTCCGGACCTTCACAGAAAACATTTGCTAACCCCTGATTAGAAATATCTTAATGTTGAAGTAAATTTCAGAAATTCAATTAGCTAATTTAAGCATCTTGCTGTTCCTTTTGGAGGTGTATTGGAAACAACTTCTGAAATGTCAGGCTTTAATTAGAGGCTTGGTAACTAGCACTTTTTTTTTTTTTTTTTTTTATCTTTTTTTCACATTTATAGAGAGAAATTATCTTTTTGTCTTCAGTGCATATTTACCTCTATTTTACTTTTTGACAGATAGAGAGAGAGACAGAGACAGAGACAGCTAGAGAACCGAACTGTGGGAACTTCCCAGTTCAGCATGTGGGTCCTGCCTGGGCCGGAGCCGGGATTCGATCCTCGGTCCTCATGGCCTCAAAGCGAGCGCTCAACCCGCTGAGCCGTCCCGGCTTTCCCCTTGGTAACTAGCACTTTTAAAAGATGAACACTCTAACCAGTATTTTCTACTTTATTGACAATAGGCTGTCACATAAACACATACAATAAGTTTTGTTTTGTTCCACTAGGGAGAAGAAAATAAAAGAAATACATTACCAAATTATTTTAATTCATTGGAAGAATTTGTTTTTCTTCTCTCTCTCTTTTTCTTTCTTTCTTTCTTTTCTTTTCTTTTTTTTTTTTTTTAAGAAGAAACTCTTGGTTATGTAGGTGAGTACATAAAGCATAAGAAAATACATGGCATGGTGACTGGTCTTTAGGGATTTTTAAATCTCCAAAATCAAATGTACATATATGAAAACCAAATGAAAACAATATAAAGCAATATTGACTTTATGGAATAAAATTTAATGTGTAAATTCAATTTTTTCCTCCTTTTCTTTAGAGTTAGGGTCAAAGGCAAATGTCCATAGAAACTACATAGTGTTTTGAAAATCAGGACATTTTAGATAATGTCTGGGGTTTATATAATACATGAGGTTTCTGTTGAAATATCTGAAGATCTGGCAAATCAGAAGCCCACTGGAGCTGGGTAGTGCCCACCCCTTTATAAGGGAAATATGCTCTTCTATTCACAAAATTTTTATTATTCACACTTGTCATATGCTGAGCCAGTTTCACTTATTTATATTACCCTTTGGTCTTTCCAAACAATTGATTTGCAATCCTTCATTTGGAAGCACTGTAGCCTTCTTAATACTTTTTTTTTTTAATTTATTATTTATTTTTGACAGAGAGAGAGAGAGAGAGAGAGAGAGAGAGAGAGAGAGAGAGAGAGAGAGAGAGATACAGAGACAGAGAGAGAACTGAACTGGGGGAGCTCCCAGTTCAGCATATGGTTCCGCATGGGCCGGGGCCAGGGTTTGATCCCCGGTCCCCAGTGCTGCAAAGTGAGTGCTCAACCTATTGAGCCATCCCGGCTTCCCCTAGACTTCTTATTGTAGACCAGCAGGAAGGAAGGGGGCTTCTGACAACGTGCTGTCAAGTTTTTTTGGGTTTTATTTTGAGTACTTTTATGCCATCTCTGATTGCACTTTCATTTTTTTTTCTTTGCTTTATTTCTGTACCTGCTTTCTTTTTTTAAAAAATATATTTTTATTTATTTACTTTTATTTTTTTTTGACAGAGAGACAGAGAGAGATACAGAGACAGAGACAGAGAGAACTGAACTGGGGGAACTCCCAGTTCAGCATATGGTTCCGCACGGGCCGGGGCCAGGATTCGATCCCCGGTCCCCGGCGCTGCAAAGTGAGCGCTTAACCCACTGAGCCATCCCGGCTTCCCCTGTATCTGCTTTCTTCCAGCAGAAAATTGACCAAAGGGAATTGGACAATTGTCTCTCTTCTTAGTATCCATTTCCTTTCTCTTTAGCTCTCTCATCCTGTTTCTTTTCTTCGGATCCTTTACCCAAATGTCTTGTGAAATGCCAATAAAAATAATCATGGTGACATAGAACTCAATAGATGTCTTAAGGGTTCAAAGAGCAGCATCCTCTTTGGCTTCATCTAGTGGGTTCTACATTTTCTGAGCCAAGTGCATTTAATTCACTCATTCATTTGCTCTGACCTCATTATCCATCTTCCTTTTTTTCTTTCTTTCACTACTCATATGGCAGGGGAAAAAAAATCAATCTATTTTTTAGCAATGTAAAAAGAGAATTTAAAAATCACTCCAAAAATGAAGTAACTAAGCCCCAAGTGGATAAGTGATCTGCTCATAGGGACAGAATATAGTTATGAACAATCTCTTCCCAGCAAAGAGAAGCCTGGGGAACTAAACGTGATGTCTCTGGAACCTCAGCTGGTTGCCAAGATGAGGACAAAGGCTTCCAGAAGGCCGTGCAGGTTGGCCTGAATATCACGCTAGAGAATGTATGGAGCTGTTATCCTCTTTTATATATGATGAGCTATCCCAAAGGAGACAGGAAAGACATTGTTTAGAACTCTGAATATGGGATCAAAGCAAACTACTCTAGGAGTTCCATGATGACAAAATTAAAATGGAAATGGGAATGGATATCCAAAAGAACAATGAATACATGTTGTAACACATAGGCAAAGTACTATAGAATTGTACACCCTTAACCTATGTAATTTTTACCAACCAATGTCATCCTAATAAATCTAGCAAACAATAAAAATGATCAAGGAAGGTGCCACTATCTTGAGGCAAGCTGCTTGCTGCCCCTTCATCATTTGAGCATAAAATGAGTAAAACTCATATTAATAAAAGCAAAGCTCAACTCGACAATGAAACTTTGTTCCTGAAACTCAAGCTGAGAGCAACAACAACAAAAAATAAAGCAAAAAACAAAAGACAAAGGAGTGGGGGATGCTGGGATTGCTCAGCAAGTTGAGTGTTTGTTTTGTAGCCCAGAGGTCTGAGGATTAAATCCCAGCCCAGGCCGCCGGGGACACATACGCTGAACTGGGGTGTGCCCCCAGTTTGGTTCTTTCTGGAGTAAGCTTCCTATGTGGGAGGCCCCCTACCACACACACACACACACACACACACACACACACACACACACACACACACACAGTAGTTATTGCTTTAGGATGCATTTTACCTGACAACTTTCCTTTAAGAATAATAAACTATGCCCTTCACTAGTAAAAATGAGTCTTTAGTCTGCCCTGTTATCAATTGTTTATTCTTAGTAAAGGAGATAAGTATGAGATCCTTTACTTAAGTGCTGTTGAAAGAAATTTTAGACACAAGCACTGTTCTTTTTGAATATGAATTACCAAAGTCACCTACAATGTACCTTTTTCATCACTTAGCTGCATTCAGTGGTGTTGATATAAAATATTTATCACTCACAGCTTTAGCATTAGCATACAGGTGTATGGATAGCAGTGTTTCACTATAAAATATACAAAACTGCATAACACTCTGCATAACACTTTTGAGTACATTTAAATAAATGATTCTGAAGACCTGTAAAACCATTGCTAGGTAAAGAAATAGAACATTTTTGCAAAGAAATATGTAATGCTTCATGAATTTGCATGTCATCCTTGTTTCCTCTTCTCAGGATTATTCAAACTGTAGCTTCTGTTAAAAAGAGCCTCCGTGTGTTTAATATCAGTCTTGATGACTACAGCCTCACTGGGTTATTTCCCTGTGATCAAAGACACTGACCTTGATCTTGCACTTCTGTTATACCTTCACTAGGAAACTTTTTTTTTCTCCACTCAAACACTGGATTATCTCACTTAGCCAATGCATCTCCTTGAGTATTTGCTCTAAACCAGTATCACATATATTATGGTCCACTAGTGCTGAGCTGTAAACTCTTAGTTACTGGCCTGCTATGAAATTGAGTACAGAGGTTGAGAGTAAGCTCTTAAAATATTTATGGCAATTTGTCAGAAAAATTTTATGACTCCTGAATACAGTAGTAAAAAATAGGCTTTGTGTTTTATACTATTTTGTTTTTCTAGAAATTTATTTTACAAAAGTATATTGCCATGAAAAATTGGAAGTAAAACAAAATAAAACAAAGAAAAATCTGTCCCTTTACCAGGGTAATTTGGAAGGCACTGACATAAAGAAACAGAAACTGCTAGTAGAATACTTTTTACTTCATGGATTCCATGAGAAATAGATACAGTGGGCATCTCAAATTCTTCAGTTGGGACAATGGAAGGTTTTTAATATGGGTAGAAGAACTTGATATTCAAACCACATATTATTTAAATATTTATTTTATTGTTTGAGAGAAGGTGAGAGAGAGAGAGAGAAGGGGGAGGGCCCAAAGCAGACTCCATGGTGTACAATACATCATTAGTTGTGACATGATTTCATTCTACACAGGTGGATGTGGGGCCACATTGGGTGGGAACTGAACTGGGGCCTTCTACATGGGAGGTGAGAACCTTCACCACCATCCCAGCGGTTACCAGTTGTGCTGCAGTTCAGCACATGTGTTTGTTCTGGCCGGGTCTGGAATTTGATCTCCGGACCGCTTGGTCACAAGGCAACCGCTTAACACCCTGAGCTATCTGGCATTCTCCATGTGTTATTTAAAGACAGTTTACGATAGGAATGGTTTGCTTTATTTGTATGTTTTACCAATGTCTTTTGTTCTCATGGCCACCAATCTGTGAATAGTGGTTAAGAATTGAGATTTACACTGACATATCAAAGCAAAGAGACTTATCTCAACAGTTTTTAAAAGCCAAAAAATTAAAAATACATAAACATGAAAGAACAGGGTTAGTATACTAAATTATGGTTCATGCAATGATGGTACATGCTCCATTATTCAAAATGCTTGTGGTAAAAACATCATTATTTGTCATGGATACTCTACCTATGCTGTATTACGAGGAAAACATGTAAAATACAAAGGAGTACTTATTTAGTATGACAAATTTTGGTAAAGAAAACATATCTTTTTACATGTAAAGAACACATACATAAGAATGTTTTCAGTATCCTTGGGTGGTAGGGTTATTTATTATTTTTCCCTTTATTCTTTTCTATGTTTTGTATCAAATATGCTTTTATTTCACCTTTGTTTAATGTATGGAAGAATTGAATGGATGGAGTAGCCAGAAAGTTTGTAATGCATTTCCTCCCCTTAGAGTTAGTGGAGTTAGGATCAGAATTATTTGTGCAAATGATTACAAGTTTTGGAAATATAAGTTGAAGTAATCTAAGAATTCTGAATTTTAAAAGCCTCCTTGCTTTTTTTTTTTTTTTTTTTTTTAATGAGGAAAAGCTATTATCTGAAAGCTGAATGGTGAGATTGCTTTAGGGTATGCAGAACTGCTTCTTAGTCAGTCCTTTTGAAAATATTAATTAGCACCAAACAAAGAACAATGGAAGATGTTTGCTTTCTTCCTTAGAGACCAATATTGGGACACACCATTTTACATGAGAGCAGAATGTGGAAATGGCAAAGAGCTTTAAATAACTACTTTAATAGGTTTCATCCCAGTGGGACAGACACTTTTGATTATCTATGACCTATATCAATTATCATGATTCTCTCCACTGGCCAAAAATAATTTTATTAACTAATCAAATACAGCCTGCAGGTTTTATGAAATGCCAAATATACATGCAAGTGCTTTTGCTAGTTACAAAGCTAGTAGGACTTGCTACCTGACCTTTTTACAATTTCTCCAACTACTCTTCACACTCTAGCCACCTGTTTAAACGTTCAGAGTTGATTTGATTCTTATTGATCTCAGGCCACTACATGTTTGGGCTGAGAAATGACCTTCCGTGGACATCTACAGAGGCCTGCCTGGCTGTGAGGAGAATTCCAAAAGAAGCTTGGTTAGAAATCGAATGCAGATCTAAAACGTTGTCTAGTGAAGATTCATGCAGTAAATGAGATACAACAAATCCTTGGTAGTCTAGACCCAGCAAGTACATGACACGGCGGGATTAACAAAGGGACTAGCAGGAGGCAATGAGGACGACCACATTCAAACAAGTGTCTCAGGCTCCACTGAGGTCTCCACACAGCCACCTCTCCCAGGTTTTTGTTTCCTTACTCTAGCCTCAGGCCCAGATTGTAACCTGCCTGTGTGTAGTTTAGGCTGAAACCCTCATTAAAATCCTGTTCATTTTCCTGTTTCATGACTTGACTTTTATGTCCTTCACTCTACACCAGTGCTTCTAAGACTTTAATGTGCTTACCAACCAAATGGGGGATGTGTTAAATACAGGGTGTGACTAGGTCACTGGGTCTGACATGGGCCTGAGATCTGAGTCTCTAACAAGTTTCCAGGTGCTGCCTCTACTGCTGTGTCAGAACACCCCATGAGCAGCAAGGCCTCAGCAGTGGTTCGCAAACATTAATGCATTAAAACTACTTGTGAGTCTTATTGAAGCTCAGACTGCTGGCGTTTATGATTCATCAGCAGTCTGGGCAATTTTGGTAACTTCCCCAGTGATGCTAGTGGTGGGAGTACACACTTTGAAAACCACTGCCTTAGATTATTTGCTTCCAACTGAATTCAGTCGTAACCACTCAGAAGGACAGGTTGTCACTTCCTCTGCTGAACATGTGCCAGTCCTTCCTCCTCTTTTGGCAGTTAATTCAGGGATGACAATGAAAACATAAAACCATTTTTATTCTTCATATCTATAAAATAGAAATAAAAAAAAAAGCCTCCCAACCTTATAGACACTGAAATACTATAGTAGTAGAAAATAAAAACAAAATAAAATAAAATAAAGAAAAATATAATTATGCAAGCACTCTGGTCAGAGCCTGGAAGAAAACAATGACAGATGAGATGTCTCTAGCTATTGTCATCTGTCAGTGCCTGCTCTTCATCCTAGACCCACTTGTACCTGATCTCAGACTCGAACTGCTTCCAAGAGCTTCATAAAGAAAATAACTACAGTAGACTCTTCTCTCCCTTAACCAGCATTCAAGCAACCAGTAAAAATCTCTGTTCTGGTTAACAGAGAGTCTACTTACATTTATCCGGCATCTACCAATCCCCATGGGTACTGGTTAATGGAGAGTCTACTGTATTATTAACATAGAAATATGACAGTATGATAATACTATATTATTATTATTAACACAGGAAACAGCACTTTGTTACCTACTGTAACAAAGCCTAAAGAAACAGGACCCCAGGTCCTGTCCACAGCAGTGCTTCTTATACTTCTGCAGGTATCAGAATTCTCTGGAAAGCTGTTAAAATGTAGACATTGGTCTGTGGTGGGGCCTGAAGATTTGTATTTCTATAGAATTCCCAGGTATTACTAAAGATTCTGGTCCCAGACAACTTGGAAAAACCACTTTTTTAAGGGATCAAATTAAAGGACACCTCTATTTTACTTGCTTCCATTTTCCATCAAATTAAGTGAAGACAGAAAATGAAACTAAAATGTTACTACTGCCGATTAAGGTGATATTGGAGAATATGTCATAGGCAAAATCAACTATGGGTTTCTTAAAGCTGAGCCAGAATTAGATAAACATGTGGACCCATTCACAGGCAACACTGAACCCCACAAACATCCCTGTGGAGACCTGCTGGCATGGAGAAGCACAGTGACATGCGTGTTCCCTGCAGGCAGCTAGCTGCTGAAGAAAATGAAAAGAGAAAGAATCAGGGGTAAGCAAACTCAGTTCCTTCTGTCAAGCTCACCAACCAAGTAAATCACTGCTCACTCCCTAGGAAAGCAGAAAAAGAGACTGGAAATGATGATCTGATGGGTATCCTTCTCTGGAAACAAAAGTGGGTGGTGAAGTAGTAGTCTTCACGAAACAGAACTTAAGGCTCAAGCTTGCCAACCAAATCTCTTCAAATATCAGACTAATGTTTCCCCGCAATGAGTTTAATTAGTGAATAAATTGAGTTCACATTGTATCCTATCTCAGGCTAGTTACTCAACCTCTCTGAACTTCACTTTTACATCTATACAATGGAAATAAGAAGTCAAGTCTCGAAAACGTATTGTGTGAATTAAAGATGGTATCATTTTATACCTAGAAGAGACTCTCCAGATAGCAATTTTTCTTCTCCTACTTCCTTCTTCATCCCTTAGCCATGTGACTTAATACAATGAAACATTTCATATTGTACTTGACCTTGAAGAACTCACAATCTTGAAGAAAAGGGCAGAGATATAAAAAAGTTTAATACAGTAAAGGCAATGTATAAATGGGCTAAATAAGTGTGAAGACTAAAGAAAATAATATGCAAAATGCCTAATAGAATGGTTAGCACATAGTAGTTTCTCAGTTTAAGATTTTAAACACACATCTAGTGTTCAGAGGATAGGGAAAGGAATCTAGAGTTGTTCTGTAGTGGTTCCACTGGGGCATCGTGTCTTTGGTTGGCTCCTAAAGGCAAGACAGCCTGTGAACAGTAGGAGAGGGGCAGGACTTGTTAGGGATAGAGAACAACATGAGCACAGGCCTAGCACAAAGGATCAAGGGACCAGTGAAACAGGCCAGCCTTGGATGAAGTGATCATTTGTTCTGCTCACAACCAATTTCAATCCTGAGCTAATCACCAGATTTAGCAAGCCCATCCCCTCGCTCAGGTCTTTTATATCCATTGCTCAATCAGGTTGCCAGAACCAAGAGCACAAGTAGCAGTGATTCCTTTGCCTTTTATGTATAATGGCTCTATTGATTTGAATGTCAGGGCAACTCTCAAAGTCTGGAGAGCAGGCAATCCATTCTCTGCTTGAGTGTAGTATTTTTTTTTTCTTTTAATCATTGATTCTCAACCTTGCCTGCACATTAAAATCACCTGTGAGTGTTAAAAATAGCAGTCATTTCTTGACTCCACCCCAAATCAATGACATTCAAATCTCAGAGGGTGGAATCTGGCATTCGTAATCATTTGAAAAGCTCTTCAGGTGATTCTAATGTGCAGCCTGGGTTAGCAAAATCTGCTTGAGACCAAGGTAGCCTGCCCCAATGAACAAAGATGGTGTCTCTATCACTGATTCTCCTCAGAAGTGATTATGAAACTTAACAACAATTAAACAGACTGTGAGTAACCCACAAAGAATACTTGTATAAGATTATGAAATAATATGGCAGATAAAAATCTGTTTCAAATATAAACTGAAATTCTCTGGCAAACACAGTGACTGTGTTTAAATAAATGTTCTATTTCAGGTTAGTAAATTATATGTTATTTTGAAAGAAAATATTGGGCTACAGTAACAATTTAATAAAAACATAGATGTGACTATTTCAATTTGATTAGGTCATTTAAGGCAGATTTGTCTTTTTCAATGATTGGATATTTTTGTTGTTGGTAAATTGTTTAAATAAATATATTAGAGAAATCTTATTTTAATTAGCAGGACCGAGAAATGCATCTATATTAGTGTTCAGACTCTTCTTTTCCATTCATTTATTCATTCACTCCTTTGTTCATGTATTTCAGATATATTGAATCCTCTCCTTTGGGTACTTTGTGCTAGACTAGGAAATGGTTAAATTAGTTGTGGTTAAACAGAATAGGTTCTGACATCTTAGTACTTACAATTTAATGGAAGAAAGATAGTACTAAGGGAAAAAATGATAGCGCAATAAAGAAAACACACAGGATTTATTGATTAGGGAAAACTGTGAGTATGTTGGGAAAGGGAGTCTTTACTATGATGGAATCCAAAGGTTCTCTCCACCCTGTGCACCAAAACTGCAGGGTGACGGAACTAATTGTAAAATTAGGAAGCTGCAAGGCAGAGGCCATTGAGGCAAGAAAGAAGGTAGGATGTTCAAGACTGTGGAAGAAGTGCATGCCAGAATAGAGAATTGTGAAAAATATGCATTTGTTGTCTTTCTTTTTTATTTTCCAACTGTAGTTTCTATATCTTTTGTGTGCCTATTTTTTTCCCCTTTAGCATCAATCAAAATCAATATTTATTATTTTCCCTGTAGTAAGAGTTTAAGATAGGCTGTGAGAATGCAAGGAAAACAAAAATGGTAGGAAGAGCAATTATGATATAAGAGAGACATTACATATAAGATATTATACAAAGGTATGTTGGTTCAGAAAAAGGCAAAGGGAGGCACATGTCTCATGACTAGGTGGTCTGGGGAATTAGGCAGAAACTCATCTATGAAAAGGGCTTTATAGACTCTAAGGAACCATGGTCATGATATAAGGTCATTTGGTTGGCAACAATTAAAATTGGAGGGGAGAAGCATGTGCATTCAAATGAAAATAGAAAGTATTTACACCCAGATAAAAAAATTAGAGAACCCACTCAGTTCAGGTCTCCATATCTGTCATCCATCTGGATGCTTCTAAAATAGTTCACAGTCAAAACTGATTTTACAGTGGTTCTCAGCTCTATCTGCACATTAGAGTAGCACAGGGAGCTTCATCAAATCCCTGAGGTCTGAGCCCCACAACAGACAAACAGATCTAACATGTATGGGTAAAGCCCAGGAAATGACACTAGGTACTGGGAATACATCTAGGAAGGATTTTATACATCATGATCCCAGCCCTCATTAGGCATCAGTATTCCTAAAGTGTCAACCCAACATGGCAAGAACACAGAATCTTCCTCACGCTCCCCATTCTTTAGCTCCCTCCATCCCTACTTGTCAGTCTTCCAGAAGTTTCTAAGCATATTCTCATGATGTCATTTTCCTTGCCTGAGACACTACTTTTTTTTTCTTTCTGATTGGGAAAATTCTACACATTCTTTAAGAATTGGTTTAAAAACCTATACTATCTCTTAAGTCAAACATTTATTTATACTCCTAAGAAAAAGTGAACTATGGCTTTGGCAAAACAGTATGGAGAAACTCTGTTGAAGGATCTCTCCCACTGGTCATCACGTGACTACTTTACATATTAGATCATAAACTTCTCAAGGGCTTAGTTCTATTACAATGCATAGCGTTTGACCTGGTATCTATACTATATTGTCTTGAATACATGGAGAAGCGGAAGGATGGGGAGAGAAGGGAAGAGGAAAAGACACAAGTATACATGAATGAGCAGACTAGTTTGCTCACCCAGGTGTTTTGGCAGTCAGAGGTATACAGGCACCAGATATTTCTAAAAAAACGCTATAAAAAGAAAAAATTAGGCATGCCAGAGAGACTTTACTTATATAAGTCCTTTCAATATTTTTAATTTATTACTTGATCATTTAGCTTTAGAATGCTTTTTTTATTTTTTCAAATAAACTTTTATTAGGTAGCCAAACATATATAACAGAATTAGAGAATTCTCAAAGTGTGCTCCTAAAACCAAGTGTGGAATGTGTTAGACATGCAAATTTTGACAGTTCACTTCAGATATGTTGAATCAGCAGACAGGGAGAGTGATCCAGCTTTCTGATTTAATAAGATTTTCCTGGTGTTGCTGTTGAGTGCTCAAGTTTGAAAACCACTGCCATAGATACAAGTGGAGTTATTTTGGTTGAACCATGGTTGGTCAATAATGGACAACCTTCACACCCTATCAAAGCCACATACTTTAAACAGAGTTCTGTGGGGACTGCCTCCACAGAGTCCCTAGGTTCTCACAGAATGCAATCTAATAAACTGGCCTTACAGGTTTGGGTCTCAGTCTGTGTTAAACACAATTCTCAATGTAGCCTGAGTCAATGATCTCTGCATGGGAACTTCAAGAGGAGTTATTTCTATTGATTAGTTTTAGACTCAGACTTTTGTCAGTTCACACAATGGCCTATCTTTTTTTTTCTAAGATTTATTTTATTGTTTTTGACAGAGAGAGACAGAGAGAAGGGGAGGGCCAAAAGCAGTCTCCACAGTTGTATGTCATCAGTTTTCGACGTGGTTTCATTACACACTGGTGGGTGGGGGCCACACAGGACAGAAAATGGGCTGGGGGCCTCCTGCATGAGAGGCACACCCCCTCGAGCCAGGGCCAAACTGGGAGGTGGGGAGACCAAACTGGGGGCCTCCCACATGAGAAGCACACCCTAGTTCAGAATGTAGGTCCACATGGGCCAGGGCCAGGGCCAGGGCCAGGGTTCGATCTTCAGGCTCCAGGGCAGCAAAGTGAGCACTTGACCCACCGAGCCATCCTGGCTTCCCCACAATGACATATCTAATGATTAACAAAACTTTTGCCTGAAAACAAACAACAACAACAACAACAAAAACAACAACAAAACACAGTTAAAGCAATTATCTGTTTAATGTGTGCAGCCAATTCAATGATTTGTACACTTTCTACCAAATATATCCTTTACTACACTGCAACCTTCATGACTGGTCATTTATACTTCTACAGGTGCCATTGACATAGCATATGCTGAACAGATCTTCAAGCTACTGCCACAGTGAATCACATATTAACAGTTATTATTCCGAGAAGCAGTTTCGTCTGAGGACTTTTTTTCTCCTCTACTTAAGAATTCATAGCTGTGTTAATTTAGCATCCCTCCTCATTACATAGCTTCCGAGTAAGTTATATAGCAATGATGAATGATAAATCAGATGGCCAGGCCTATATTACTCATGACATTTTAATAGTATTAATCTGGACTAGCTCTTAATTGTCTATTCTACAGTCTTTAACGCTAAGAAGATATAGATATTTCCATTATTCTAATTGTATTTCAAATAAATGTATGGGCTCAAATTTTTTCTCTAACCCTGTAAAATAATAAGACTAGATTAGAGATGTCTCTGTGCATAAAAAATGAATTATTTTACAGGAAAACTTTGAATAATCACACTGCAAAGTAGCAGGAACCTTAGTTAACTGCACATTGTCTGCATTTAGCTTGTTGGAAAATGATATAAAAGATAGAACAATAAATTTTCATAAATTTAAAATAAATAAAAAACATTCAGAGCAACCTATTATGCTTTTTACTCTAAGTAAAAATTGTTCTGATAACCTTGTAGCCCAGTAAGATATTTAGTTATAAAACAAAAACTTGATTATTTTCAAAGGCTCCATTTGCAAGAGAAGAAATGAACTAATACATTTTCAAGGGATTTTCACCAGTACTATTGAGACAAATTGGGTTAATTTAGAAGATATCAAAAAGACCACTTTCCAAGTGTTCTTCTTAATCAAGTTTTTATTATATATATTTACCTTATTTAAATGTATATATATTTACCATATTTAGGAGAAAGAGGGACTCATCCAGAAAAAAATGAAGTTTCCAGAAAATTGATGCTTTTTATGTTAACTACCAAAACATGTGTATTTTACCCATTTTGGCTGTGATCAAAATATTTATGGCTTAATTAAACGAGAAAATGACTGTCTTCAGATGTTTCTCATGGCATTGGTATCATTCAAGAGAGCACAGTTAAAACAGTAGTAACTAGGTGATAAAACGTTTTTGTTCTTTCAACAGTACAACTCAGTATACATGGCTGTTCAGAAGTATTCAGCCATGTAACCATTCTCATTAAACTGACAATGGCTGGATTTTTTCCAGACAGCCCTTGTATTTCCTTATTTTGACACTAAATACTCCCAGACTAGTGGTCTTTAAATCTTGAAAATGAAGGAGAGAGAATGAGAATGAATTTTTTAAAAAAGGGGGTGGGGGGTAGAGAAGAGAGGGAGGGAAGAAGGAAGAAAGGGATGGAGGAAAAAGAAGAATAAGAAGGGAGAGAGAAAGAGAGAGAATGTAGGAAAGAAAAGAGAGAAGGAAGGCAGGCAGTCAGGCAGGCAAACAAAAGGTATTGAAAGAAACTCTTTAGGTTTTTCTTCTCTTCCTACTATTCTGAGTGCTACTATGATCTGCAGCAAAGCTTCCTGCAAAGTTATTTGGGGCCTAGACTGAATGTGACTCTGCCTATCCTACTCCACAGCTGGAAGGTTGGGAGGATAAGGCAAGTAATTTGGGCCCCAAAAAGCAGAGCACAGATGATTTATAAGTGTTTAGGCAGCAGTAGATCAGAGGCTAGGAAAATGAGTTGAGATTCAGAGTAGAAAACAAAATATCTAAAGGTTGTACGATTAGACAGCACCTGGGGAATTGCCAAAACTTGGAGTCAGAAGAAAATGAAAAGTCAAAAGTGCCAGACAAAATATTTAGCAACTAGGAGATCTGTGGAAATGGAAACAGATGGAAGAATTTGAATAGGAGAAACAATATTTGGAATGAAATATAAGGACAGGACACTAACACAGAGGCAAATGATATATCTTAGCTTTACATGCATTACTTTTTAATCCTGCATTTACCATTTCTCACCCTCTGCAACCCCACCCCACTCCACTAATCTGAGCTAGCATATCTCCCTTACATTCTACTGCTCTGCAAGTCTCTCTAACTGGTTGCCCCATGCATCTCCTCCTGTCCCACCTGGATCCCCTTTACCAGGCAGCACATAGAGGTTTCCCGATATTCTGAGAACAACTTCTAGGGAAAGGATGCAACTGCAGATTGTTAGCAGTCAGTGCTCACAGCTACTCCTACTGATACAGCCACTCTTCACTTAGTGGCCTATCTGTTTAATGACCAATTGGACTTACAACCAGTTCTCCAGCATGGGGAATTCCCTTTCTCAGTCTTGGTCTCCTTCCCGAGGTTGGTTAGGGTTCACTACACGAAGCGCTCACAATCACCAGAGACCACATATTTGTTTATAAATATGGTGTCACATGGTAACCATTGAAAAATACATACCCTCACCATAGCATATCACAAGACATCTACCTTTAAGCTCCTCACTTATCTACCAATTTGCTTAAGGACCAAGCTGTAGGAACCAAACTCAATCCTTAAGTGAAGAGTGGTTGTGTACTAAAGTCCAGCTCTCCTGCCTAGAGGTGAAATTAATCTGTGTGCTATCCATACTGCAGAGCTGTCATTGGGACAGGTGAGAGACTAGATGTCCCCTAAACCACGTCTGTTGTGTTTGTTTGTTTGTTTTTTGAACTGTACTGGAGTCCTCACTGCATTCAGGAAACACACCCTAGTTCAGCATATGGGTCCACACAAGCCAGGGCCGGGATTTGATCCTCGGGCCACAGGGCTTCAAAGCTAGCGCTTAACCCGCTGGACCATCCCAGCTTTCCCTGTTGTGTTTCTAAATTGGCAGTATTCCCACATCCTCAAATCCTTACTGTTTTTTGTTGTTGTTGTTGCTTTTTTTCTGAGTTTTCTCCTACTTATACACATTCCTCTTTCTGGGAAATCACATATAAGATATGTTGACAACATAAGTAAAAAGTAATTTATTTATTTACATATTTTTTTAAAGATGTATTTATTGTTTTTGACACAAAGAGAGAGATACAGTCAGAGACAGAGAGAAGGGGGAGGGCCCAGAATAGTCTCCATAGTTGCACATCATTGGTTTTTCCACATAGTTTCATTCCACAGGTGGGC
>PVKE010026419.1:0-22326 GCA_004027555.1 Craseonycteris thonglongyai
ACATTCATTCATGTTGTTTATGTGTAGTGCATGTGCTAAATTTCCGCAAGCTCACCGTGTAGCGGGTGACAAGCAGATGTAATACAACAAGAAAGAGACTCATTCCACCATAGGAGAGTGATTCATAAAAACAGTTCCCTGAGGAAGTGACTTTCAAGAGGAGATTTGAAGACTGAGTAGGAGTAACTTGGTGAAGAGATGAAGAACTATACATTCGCAAGATTATAATGGTTCTCAACATTGCCTGAACTTGGAAGCTTTAAAAATATATACAGATGTGTGTGTTCCATACTGATATTCTGATTTAATTGCTCTAGAGTGTTTCCTGTGCATTGGAAATTTTCAAGCTTCCCAGGTGATTCTAAAATAGTCAAGGTTAAGAACAACATGCCTAGTGGGACCTAGGTGTACACTGAAATGTCAAGCTGGAGCAATGGAGTGGGGAGAGGCTCTCATTTACTTTACCTACCCACATACTATTTTACCTTCTTACACGTTTTTGTTGTTGTTGTTGTTGTTGACAGAGAGGGAGAAACAGAGAGCAGGGGGAAAGCCCAGAGCAGTCTCCATAGTTGTAGGTCAGTTTTTCTACATAGTTTCATTCTACAGGGCTGCAGCAGGGTAGGAGCTGGGGCCTCCCTCATGGGAGGCACTCCCCCTTAAGAACCGAACTGGGGGCACACCCCAGTTCAGAATATGGATGGGTCCCCACTGGCAGGGGCTGAGACTCCATCCTTGGACCCTAGGGCTGCAAGACCACTCAACCCACGGAGCCATCCTGGCTTCCCCAGAAAAGTTCTTAATTGTGACAATCGTTGCATGGATATAGACATTTGTTAAAATTCATTGAACTGTTCACTTTAAATTGGTGCATTTTACTGTATGTAAATTTTACCTCTACTTCAATACATTTGGTTTTTTAAAATTAAACCAAGGAGACTTCAACATGAGCTTCTGCTCTTCCTCTGTGGCAGCCTGAGGCAGAAGTGCCATCCATGCCCAGAGTAAGGAATTCCTGAGCCATTGTGACAGAATGGACACCAGAGAGTCAGGTATTGGAGCCACTGTAAATTATTTGTTTGTGAGTTAAAGGTAAGGCATGTGAGTTTCAGTCTAAAATAAATAGAAAACCACTAGTGACAAGCAGTGGATATGCTGACAGGTGGTCTGATTCTAGATATATTCTGGAGGCATCTTTCCAAACACTAATTAAAGTGGATGTGAACTATGAGGGAAAGGAAAGAATAAAGATGACTCCTCAGTTTTGAACATAACTAATGTGGATTGTGCTGAATTTGTAGAGAAATGTGTGCAAGCCACAGATTTGAAGAGAGGAGAGAAAATCAGTGATCTTGTTTCAGTGATGTAATGTTTGACATGTCCAAGAGATAATGACTACATGAGGGATATATGAGTCTGGAGTTCAAGAGAGAAATAGAGGTTGTAGAAATAAGGATCATAGCATTTTATAGAATGCAAAATAATAAATAGTATTTGAAACCATGAAACTGGATGAGGCCATGCAGACATTAGTTATAGCTGGAACAGATTTTTTAAATCATATACCTTAGTTTTAAGGGAAAAAACTTATGACTCGGGAAATTTAATCCTAGATCACTAATCTTTTTGGAATTTAAGCTGGAACCAGAACCCAGGGATCCGATATGACGGCAAGGGCTTTTTTTGAGATACTTCATTTCTAACTTCCCTTTAAGAAAATATATTGAAGTGACAATTCAAACTGGCTTTTTATGTCCATGATATATTTATGGTAAATCCACAGTTCCATGTCCTGGAAGAAGTAGCTTTTATCTACTAGCACAGGTGAGAGGAATACAGGCACATCTTCAGTTTTGTTTTTGTTTTTGTTTTTGTGTTTTGCTCCACTGTGCTTCACATATATTATGTTGGTTTTTTTGTTGTTTGCTTGTTTTTAAGGATTTATTTTATTGTTTTTGAAGGAGACAGAGAGAATGGGGGGGGCCCAGAGCAGTCTCCATAGTTGAATGTCATCAGTTTTCAACATGGTTTCATTCCACACAGGTGGGGGAGGGGGCGCTGGCCGGTAATTGGGCTGTGGGCTACCAGCATGAGAGGCACGCCCCCTCAAGCCAAGGGTCAAAGGAGGGGGGTGAAAACCAAACTGGGGGCCTCCAGCATGGGAAGCACACCCTAGTTTAGCATATGGGTCTGCACAGGCCAGGGCTGGGATTCAATCCTCAGTCCTCTGGGCTGCAAAATGAGCACTTAGCCCACTGAGCCATCCCAGCTTCCCTAGTTTTTAATTGAAGTTTTGTAGCAACCCTGTGTCAAGAAGGTCTACTGGCACCGATTTTCCACAAGGCTCACATGATGGTTCGCATTTTTTGGCTATAAAGCATTCTAAAATAAAGATATGCACACTTTTGTAGACATAGTGCTTTGTGCACTTTTAATAGACTACAGGTGGGGAAGCTGGGATGGATCAGGGGGTTAAGCACTCGCTTTGCAGCCCCAGGGTCTGAGGATTGGGTCCCTGTACCGGCCAGTGCAGACCCATATCCAGAACTGGGGCGTGCTTCCAATGTGGAAGGCCCCCAGTTCGGTTCTTGCCAGGGTGAGCTTCCCATGTGGGAGGCCACCCACCCACCTGTGTGGAACAAAACCATGTTGAAACTGACGTACAACTATGAAGAGTGCTCTGGGCTCTCCCCTTTCTCTTGTTAAAAACAATAAAATAAATATTTTTAAAAAAAGGGGGGGGAAGGTGGGATGGCTCAGTGGGTTAAGCGCTCACTTTATATCTTTTTTTTTATATTTATAGAGAGTAATTATTTTATCTTCAGTGCATATTTATTTCTATTTTACTTTTGACAGATAGAGAGAGACAGAGACAGCTAGAGAACCGAACTGTGGGAACTCCTCAGTTCAGCATGTGGGTCCTGCCTGGGCCGGAGCCGGGATTCTATCCTTGGTCCTCGTGGCCTCAAAGCGAGTGCTCAACCCGCTGAGCCGTCCCGGCTTTCCCAAGCGCTCACTTTGTAGCCCTGGAGACCGAGGACCAAATCCTGGCTCCAGCCCAGGCAGACCCATATGCTGAACTGGGGAGTGCCCCCAGTTCAGTTCTTGCCAGGGCCTATGCTGGAGGCTCCTGGTCCAGTTCCTGCCCTGCACAGCCCCACACTCACCTATGGAGTGAAACTATATGGAAAACTAATGCTGTCAACTATGGAGACTGCTCTGGGCCCTCCCCCTTCTCTCTGTCTCTCTCTCTCTCTCTCTGTCAAAAAAAAAAAAAAACTACACGTAACTTTTATGGGCACTGGGAAACCAAAAAATTCTTGTGACACACTTTATGGATATTTACTTTATTGTGGTGGTCGAATGCGAGATATGCCTGTAATTAATAGTCTATGTCTCTAATACATCATTTTAGGAAATTGCCCTGGCTTCCAAAGCAGATTTTTATTCTAATTAACCCATTCTGAGTATCTCATAATCCTCTTGCTGTTTTCAGTACCAACTGTGATGCACACATGTCCATTTACACAACTCAGACTAAAAAGCTACTGATCTCAGATGTTGCCTCTCAACAACCATCATCAATCTAGTTTTAACCCATTTCCATTTCTATATTATTTATTTATTTATTTATTTTTGACAGAGAGAGAGAGAGAGAGAGAGAGAGAGAGAGAGAGAGAGAGAAACAGAGAGAGAACTGAACCAGGAGAGCTCCCAGCTCAGCACATGGTTCCGCACGAGCTGGGGCCAGGATTCGATCCTCAGTCCCCAGTGCTGCAAAGTGAGCGCTCAACCCACTGAGCCATCCCGGCTTCCCCACCATTTCCATTTCAAGTCATTGAAATTTCCAAATAAAAAATTATTTTTAATTATTCCAAACACTAAGAAACTTCCATTTCTGTTTGTTTTTATTCAACACACTGAAAGGAACACCGATAGACAGATATATTTTTTAAGATTTATTTTATTGTTTGAGAGGTGAGAGAGAAGGGAAGAGGGCCCAGAACAGTCTCCATAGTTGTACATCATTAATTGGCACATAGTTTCATTCCACACAGGTGGATGTGGGGCTGGGCGGGGTGGGGCGGGAACTGAACTGGGGTCCTCCCGCGTGGGAGGCGAGAACCTTTACCACCATGCTGACGGTTACCAGTTATGCCACAGTTCAGCATGAGTTTGCATGGGCTGGGGATGGGACTCGATCCCAGGACCTCGTGGCTGCAAAGCAAGCGCTCATCCCGTTGAGCTATACTGGCATCCCTAGACAGGTAACTTACAGCTCTTCTCTTTGAAATAAATTTGATAATGATCTCCAATTACTAAAACTTTGCATGTGTCAACTGGCTAAATGGGGCCTTTTTTAAATATGCAATTGAAGAACATTAGCGTCTTTCCAGGTACTAGGGAAAAAATGACAAATCCAAGGATGCTTCCTAATCCTCTAGATCCTATGGCATCAAGAAAAATGTGTGCTTGTGATCCTATCCTACAACAGAGGACTAGACTTAAATTATTATACTTATTCTGCATTATTCTGGTTCAAAATCAAATGACAAAAGTTAAGACTTCGTAAGTAATTAAAAAAGGGTATGTTTTTAATACCACAAGGATTAATCAAATACAGCATACAAAAATGTCAGGAAATGTAATATCAAGAGATATAACACTTATGTTTTATACTCTCTTAAGACAAATCTTCAAAATATGACAGTGTTACCAAGTTAGTTAAAAGGATATTTATGTTATTGGGTTGAATACCTTCGTGAAGCCTTCAAATCCCATTTTTATATCTAATCATTCTAGTCTAGTTTGCTTTAAAGAAAATACTTCTAAAAACTAAAAACTAAAAAATTTCCAACTCTAAAGATTTCACAAATAAATAAAGATTTCATAAATACCTTCTAATTTCACAATCTTAATCTTTTCTTCCACTAAAATATTTGCACAGGAGTAAAAAAATCAGCTATTGATTCAACAAGAAAAGATAAAATTGGCTACCGTATAAGTTAAAATGTGCAGACTTAACATTAGACAATTTATTTTCTTCAATTTTATTTCTAAGATGACTCCATTTCTCAGGACAGAACAATACAAATACAAGATGTGGTTCCCAGATACAAGGAGCTGGCTGAGAACATGTTCACTTGATCCTCTAAAAGCACTAGCTCAGCCCCCAAAAGAAGAATTACAAATGTGAGATGGTAGGGAAAGGTATGAACTAGGCATTCCAATTTAACAAGAAAAATCAGTTAATAACATTAGTACTCTATTCTTCAAATCAGTATTAACACAAACTCAACCGTTTTAAATCAGGGAACCTGTAATTGCATTCCTAATCAAATAGTTTTACAATCCCTATAAAGTCAAATTACATGAAGATATAAACTGATCTGCCTCCTTTAAAGACACTGTAATACAAGAAGAGAAATTGTTTTTTTATAAGCTTTTACTTCTGAGTTCTAAAGGCTTCATGGTATTTCAGAGCCCCAATAACCAAGCAGTTCGTGACAGAAGATAAAAGTGAAAAAGTAGACACAGAGGTCTGTGAAAACTTCGCCCATTTTGCTGTAGGTATCCATTGATCGATTTATCACTTCAGCAGGAATTCCAGATAATAGAAGTGCAGCTGTTAGTACCGTTGTCTTTATCTTCTTTTCACCCTGTACAGAGGACAAATAAATCTTACAGCTTTCCAAAGATGACTTAAGCTCTATAATGACTTTGTAAATAGTACTTCCATTTTTGCCTAATGATTTAAAAACTGTTAATAAAGTTTCAAAACTTTAGTAAATAACATAGCAACAAACATTTAATAAGCATATATGTAAAGGAGCAAACTGGCTGGCAGTAGGGAAAAAAGACACCTTTCTTGCTATGAAGTTTTAAAAATGTCTTGTCTTAAAGGCAAGACTTAAGATATATACAACAGCATAGGAACAAAAAACAGGAAAAACATTACTAGACAGGAGACAAATAACTGCTAAATTAATGAATGGATGAGTGACATAGTAGCTCAAAGGAGACAGAAATTATCACAGGACTTTATAAGTAAATAAAGCACAGGGGGGGAAGCCAGGATGGCTCAGTGGGTTGAGCGCTCACTGTGTAGCGCCAGGGACCCAGGATCAAATCCCAGCCCCTGACCGTGCAGACCCATGTGCTGAACTGGGGAGTTTCCCCAGTTCAGTTCTCTCTCTGTCTCTGTCTCTGTATCTCTCTCTCTCTCTCTGTCAAAAACAATAAAAATTAATTAATTAATTAAAAATAAATAAAGCACAGGAAAGGATTTTAGGAGAAAGTGGTATTAAAAGCAGGCCTTCAAAAATGAGCAAAATTCAGATGGGCAAAAGTGAGAAGAAATCTTATTGTAAGGTAAGTCTCATAACAAACGAAGTCAGAAGAGCGATAGGTATACTAAAGCAGCCGTCCCCAACCTTTTTGGCACCAGGAACTGGATTTGTGGAAGACAATTTTTCCACAGACAGAGGGATGAGGATAGGGATGGGGGTTGATTGCAGGATGATTCAAATGCTACATTTATTGTGCACTTCCTTTCCATTATTGTTACATTTAATATATAAGGAAATAATTATATAATACGCCATAATGCAGAATGAGTGCGAGCTGAGCTTGTTTTTCTGCATCTAGATGGCCCCATCTGAGACAAGTGTGCAATGGAGGAAAGGGGTGTGGATGGAAGTGGTAAGCAAATGGGTGGCCCAGACACTGACTAAAATAAGTGTTGAATTCTGACTTAAATTCTGCCACCAGGGGGAGTAGGGAGGGGGCATCAAATATATGGTGATGGAAAGAGTGCTGATTCTGAGTGATGAGCACATAATGCAACGTATATATAATGTAGTATTTTCCGGCGTATAAGACGACCGGGCGTATAAGACGACCCCCTAATTTTACAGTTAAAACATAGGTTTAGGCCTATATTCGCTGTTTAAGACTACCCCCCACTTCCGAGGCTGTAGTCTTATACAGCGAATATAGGCCTAAACCTATGTTTTAGCTGTAAAATTAGGGGGTCGTCTTATACGCCCGGTCGTCTTATACGCCGGAAAAATACGGTAATGTAGAATTGTACACCTGGAAACAATGTAATTGTTATCAACCAATGTCATCACAATAAATTTAATTAAAAAAATATGCCACCAGAGCAGCTGTACAACTTATTTATATTAAGTCACTTGCCACGATAAAGCCTGCCACCAGATGCAGCTTAATGGTCACTTGCCACTCACTGTCAGGGTTTTTATATGAGTCTACAACCAATTGATTATTGTCTCTGTGCAGTCAAACCTCTCTGCTAATGTTAATCTGTATTTGCAGCTGCTCCCCAGTGCTAGCATCACCGCCTCAACTCCACCTCAGATCATCAGGCACTGGATTCTCATAAGGAGAATGCAACCTAGATCCCTAGTATGCACTATAGAGTTCCTGCTCCTATGAGAATCTAATGCTGCTGCTGCTGATCTGACAGGAAGTGGAGCTCAGGCTGTAATGTGAGTGATAGGGAGTGGCTGTATATACAGATGAAGCTTTCCTTGCTCACCTACCTGCCACTCACTCTTTTGCTGTGCAGCCCAGCTCCTAACAGGCCACGGACCAGGATGGGTCCATGACAAGTACTGGTCTGTGGCCCAGGGATTGAGGACCCCTGTACTAGAGGACAGCATGTAATTTGTAACAGAATCATAGGAACATTCCGGAGAAGCCTAATTGCCATGCAAAGCATTTCTTAATATTACTTTCTAGTCTTATTTTTTAAGAGATTCAAGGCTGAATTTTTATTTTTTTTTATTTTTTATTTATTTATTTTTTAATTGTTTATTAACAGAGAGAGAGAGAGAGAGATACAGAGACAGAGAGAGAACTGAACTGGGGGAGCTCCCAGTTCAGCATATGGTTCCGCACGGGCCAGGGCCGGGATTCGATCCTCGGTCCCCAGCGCTGCAAAGTGAGTGCTTAACCCACTCAGCCATCCCGGCTTCCCTGAATTTTTATTTAATTTACCGATTTGGTGTCATCAAATCCAGTCACAGGGTTCAAAAAATTTTTAAATATTAAAATCTATAGTTACCCAAGAGAAATCAAAGCCTATGTCCACAAAAAAATTCACACAAGAAAGTTCTTAGCTGCTTTAGTAATAGCCAAAACTTGGAAATAACCAAGAAGTCTATCAACAGATTATTAATAGATACATAAAAGAATATATTCACACAATGGAATATTACTCAGAAAAAAAAAAAAAAGAGGGGAATAAATTACTAATACACTCAATATCTTGGATGATTATCAAAAATACTATGCCGAATAAAAGAAGCCTTGTACAAAAACGTCTGTACAGAAACGATTCCATTTATATGAAGCACTAAAACAGGAAAAACTAATGTATAATAGGAAAAAGGAAATCTGACCTTCAGGGTATAGAGGCTGGGGCTGCCTGGAAAAGGGCATGCATAAAAGAACTTCCTGACAATAATGTTCTAAACCTTGAAAGGATTTGGTTTCACAGGTTGTCAAACCTCTTTAAATGGTATACTAAAGACTTGAGCAAATTACTGCATGAAAATTTTATCATAAAGAAAACAAAAAGAACCATAAAAGAACATTGAACTGTAGTTATTAATATATAAGCTAAAATGTATAGGGGTAAAGTATAATATATTGATGTAGGCCTACGTCTACAACATATGTACTTTGATGCAACAAGAAAAGATGCATTGAAAATTGATAGAAAATTGGATACATGCTAAATATAATGAAATTATAATTATAGGATCTAACTGGTAAGTACAAATGGGTGTTCACTGAGCAATTCTTTCAACTTTTCTCTGTGTTTAAAAACTGTTGGAACAAAATGTTTTGAGAGAAAAGTATAGTCTCCTTTCCTCCTCTGTCCCTCATTCACCTAGTAACCCATATACACTATCACAAATATCCAGTTAATAGTTTCATGTAATATTCTTGCAGTTTCTTTACACATATATAAGTAAAATCAAATATATATTATTTTCCTCCCTTTTACCAAAAAAAAAAAAAAAAAAAGAGTAAACTGGAGATCCTATTTTTTGTTTTCTTAATTATTTCTTGGCAAGCTTACCATTATCAATACATGGACAACTTCATCATTTTGAATGGATATACCATAACTTTTTAAACTTATTAGGAGACATTCATTCATTTCTTTAGTCACTTATTAGTAGACATTTAGATTGTTTCCAAACTTTTTTTTTTATATAATTTTTTTTTAAATTTTATTTATTTTTGACAGAGAGAGAGAGAGAGAGAGAGATACAGAGACAGAGAGAGAACTGAACTGGGAGAGCTCCCAGTTCAGCATATGGTTCCGCACAGGCCAGGGCCAGGATTCGATCCCCGGTCCCTGGTGCTGCAAAGTGAGCGCCTAACCCACTGAGCCATCCTGGCTTCCCACCTTTTATTTCTTTTTTGTTTTAATTAATATTTTATAGTTTTTTTTGCTTTGTTTTTGTTATTTATTTATTTATTTTTGACAGAGAGAGAGAGAGAGAGAGAGAGAGAGAGAGAGAGATACAGAGACAGAGACAGAGACAGAGAGAGAACTGAACTGGGGAAGTTCCCCAGTTCAGCATATGGGTTCGCACGGGCCAGGGCCGGGATTTGATCCCCGGTTCCCTGCGCTGCAAAGTGAGCGCTTAACCCACTGAACCATCCATCCCGGCTTCTCCTGTTTCCAAACTTTTGCTACTGCAAAACTACAATCAATGTTTCAAAGGTAAATTTCTAAACAAATGTTTTTATTAAAATTATACTTTTGGGGTGGGTAAATATACATCTATACCATCAAAAAATTATTTAGTTAAAAATAAAATAGGGGATGCGAGATGGCTCAGCAGGTTAATTAAGCACTAGCTTTGCAGCCCTGGGGTCTGAGAATCGATTCCCTGCCCTGGCCCGTACGGACCCATATGCTGAACTGGGATGTGGCCCCAAGTTTGATTCTTGCTGAGGTAAACTTCCCATATGGAAGACCCCTGGTTCAGCCCCCAGCTCATGGGGGCGTGCCTCTCATGCGGGAGGCCCCTGCCTGGTTCCTGCCCTGCATGGCCCCACTCCTACCTATGGAATGAAACTATGTTGAAAATTGATGACAGACACATATGGAAACTGCTCTGGGCCCTCCCCCTTCTCTCTGTCTCTCTGTCTCTCTGTCAAAAAAAATAAATCTTTAAAAAAAAAAAATAACATTTCTTTTTTTACTTCTACTTTGTGTATTTGACCCATTTGACCCTTCAAAAATATAATTGTTTCAAATCCATTAAAAACACACATGAGGTCTATCAGTACATTACACATCATTAAGTAAACAGCCAAGTAGCTTTCTCTCAGCAAAAAACTCACATAAACTCAATTATAAGAGTATGGTTATCTTCTACATCAGCCAAACCAAGTCCCATAAACACTAACACTCCCCATGATTCTTCCTGCAATTTTGGCCAAATAGTTTACTTCTTACAAATATCAGGCCCTCAGTATTAAAGATAAAGTGTCCACTAAGGAACACAGTTAAGATAATTGAACCCATTTTTAAATTAATTTTCCTTTTATGATAAACACTAAATTATTTTTACTAAGTAATTAAATTGAACACTATTATACAAGTACTGTTCAAACTCTGCCTTGGAAGTTTACCCCCCAATCCATGTTGGACCAACATTTTTGTAAAATATGACAAAAATGTATGACAATGTCAAATTGCTATAAAAGTTTCTAATTATACACATTCTAAACTTAACTCATTACAAACAGAACAAGTCATTTGAAGGTCAGTATTGGTGGCCAATCACACTTTGAGTAGCCTGATTCAGACCATAAGTATTACTAATTTTTAAGAGGTCCTTATATTATCGAGTCATTAATCAATCTAACCACATCATCATAAATTTAGATTAAAAAAAGGTAATTTACCTTAGGAAAATATTTGTATAGTCCCATGTATGCAAGTTGTAAAGTAAGAAATGGAGCAAATATGGACTGTGAAGATAAAAGATACAATTATGTATTTCCAACATAATCATTCATATCATAATAAATCAAACTGACAGCAGCTATAAATTCCAAGTAAAACAACTGTAACAAAATATTTCATTTTAATGACTGAAAGCAGTCTTGTTTCTGCAGAAGGATGAAGAAAAGAATAGGATTTGATTTCCTTATCCTAATCAGGTTTCTCAAGTGAAGTCATATTCTAATTTCCCTAAAAATGTCTTCTCTTAAAAACTTATCTTTTAAATGACTTATTTAATGGTGATAGATGTATATCATACCTCTTATCTAAAGGTAATAGACTGACAATTTGAAAACACACATAAAAGACCCAGTGCTCAAAACAAATGAATGCCATATATTCTTCAGACACAGGGACAAAAAAATTAACTCATATAATTACTTATCTGCCCCTGATGAGCTATTCTTACTAGAGATAAGACAGCTTGGTTTTCTTGCTTCTCACATAAAATAGAAAATATACAAATAATACTTAATTTACATTTATTTCTAAACTTAAAAATATTCTGAAGGGAATTTAGGAACAAACATTACTAAATGGAAATATAGTGAGAGCAATGACAAATAACAGTTGACATCTGAGAGCAAAGAAAAACAGAAAGCCATGAAATCCTCACAAAAATGAGGCATAAAAATAAGACAACTTTAATGCACGAAAGCAGCTATAACTCTCACTAAATGCTGAAAGCTTTAATGACAATTTATCATCAGGGGGACAAAAAGTCAAATTTGTTCAACAAATTTTCTTTAAGAAAAGTTTTACATAAAATCAAATTTAAAAAAATTTTTGTGTAATAGGGATGTCGGGATGGCTCAGTGGGTTGGGCACTTGCACTGTAGCCCCGGGATCCAAGGATAGAGTCCTGGCACCAGCCCATGAGGACCCATATGCTAAAGTGGGGTGAGCTTCCCATGTGGGAGGCCCCTGGCTCATGGGGGCATTCCTGCCCTGTGCGGCTCTGTGCCCAACTGTGTGGAATGCAATTATATAGAAAAATTAATTGTGTACAACTATGGAGACTGCTTTGGGCCCTCCTCCTTCTCTTTGTCTGTCAACACAAGAAATCTTTAAACAAAATTTTTGTGTAATATAAACTTTATTTATCTAGAACTTTCCTTATGTGCCTAGTTACTTGATAGGTATTATTTTTCATTAACTTTTCTTTTGACAGAGCAAGAGAGACAGAGAGAAGGGGGAGGGCCCAGAGCAGTCTCTATAGTTGTACATCATTAGTTTTTTGATATAGTTTTACTCTATGGGTGGGCAGGGACCTGCAGAGGGCAGGAACCAGGCTGGGGGCTACCCACATGGGAGGCCCACCCCAATTGGGGGCCTCCTACATGGTAAGAATACAAGGGGCATGAGCTTAACTGGGGGCCTCCCACATGGGAAGCTCATCCTGGCAAGAATCAAACTGGGGGCGCACCCAGTTCAGCATATGTAGATAGACCGGGGCTGGGATTTGATCCTTGGACCCCAGGGCTGCAAGACAAGTGCTCAACCCACTAAGTCATCCTGGCATCCCCTTGATAGGTATTCTTAAAATGTCTACTGAATGGAAATATTCTCAAAAAGCAAGACACTAAACTATAAATTATGCTTTTCTTCATTCCTCCACATACTATAAAACAATAGGACCAGTAAATCCCAGCTTTCAATGAATAGCCATTGGCATGTGAAGATACAGCAAAAATGGACTGCATTTTTATAATACTATATTATGAAACAGTGAAATGCCTTCTAAACCATAAAAAAAATTCTATCATGTTCAAAACCATTGGATCTGCATTTTAATGTTTAAAATTATTTGAAAAGTGGTAATTAACATATAATATATGTAGGTACCTTACCCTTTGGTTTTGAATGAAACTGCCTGGGTTTAATTCCAGCTATCATTTAATAGCTGTGTGACCTTGAACCTTAGTAACAGTGTGATTTAAGCTGAGTCTTCAGTGCCTTATCTATAAAACACAGATTCAAATGATACCTAGTTCATAAGAATGAGGTTAAATAAATCAAAATATGTAAATCACTTAGAATGGGACTTACACATAGAAAGAGTTTAGCAATTATTATTAGGGTCCATATTTAACCTGAACACTTCATTCTGAACTCAGGTTGAATGGCAATTTATAACACATCTTCAAATATGTTAATATATACCCATGAATCTGGTATATATTAAGTTAATATTGGCAATGAATTCTATGGATGAAAAACAGTCATTATTATAACCAATTTGCATTTTTCATTATGTTTCTTACCAAATATTTGCAAACAAAAGCTCTGACTCCAAAAGCAAGAAGAGCACATCCCACCAATCTAAATATTCGAAAAGAATCAAATTCTTCTGTTGTGTTTCCATCCTCTTGATTAGGTTTTTCACTAACCAGCTGTTTTCTGAGCTTCATTGCTTCTTCAAATCTGGAGAGGTACTGTTCTAGGCCATGGTGAGAACCCCTCTGGACAGTGTCTGCTGTTAGGTCCCCTCTGTTCCGCTGGCGCAGCTCAAGGCTTACATCATTACTGCACTCAGGTGGTTTAACGAAAGAGTCCAATTTGTCTCCCAGCTCAGTCCCCTTTACCTCGGCCATACCACTCTGTTGGTCAGCTGCTCCTGCACTGACCGAATCACCCAGTACTACTCGCTTTGAAACTGAAGGAATGGTGAGGGAGTTCAGTTTATCACTGTCCTTCTGTTTTGATTTTGTTTGACTTTCTTCTTCTGAGAAAAGAAATTTAGAAGCCTTATGTATTACATATTGGCACACACATTTCATATCAGTATTAAAAAATATGCTACTGAGCTAGAACTCTGAATCTAAATAAATAATGACTCTGCATAAAACATAAACTAGTTCCTTCCTCTACACCCTGAAAATATATGACCAAAAAGAGTATTCCTACAGAAAATACAATCCAAACTTTAGGGGTAGAAGATTAAGACTAGTGGACAAATTGGGAAAGATGGAGCAAGCTATAAAGACCAAATTTTCATGAATAATATATCCCCGCAGTATGGCTGCACTGCCTGCACTAATTTGGTTAAAAACAAAAAATTATTAAAGCTTTTTAACACCTGTTTTTTAATATTACATTTCTGAATCCAGAGTCCTGTCAGCATAGGGTGTGGCATACCCTACAGCTACATTTACGTAATCCTTCCACTGTAGTCAAGGAGCCCATTAGTAGGGACTTAAGCAGTTTCAGGGATGCTATTCTGCTTTAAAACAAAACAAAGCCTTTATGACATAAAATTTTCAAAATAAAAGAACAAAATATGGAATGTACCTCAAGAGAGATAGAAAATGCTTCTTTGGGAAAGAATATTATATTAATCATTAAAGGAAGAAATGCGTCTTCTAACTATGGTTCTAGGAGAATTTGAAATAGTGCTCTTACCTCTTTAGTAGTTTTCGGCTGCAAACCTCTTTACTGTCTTTAAGTTCAGAACTATGTATCTAAAGACCCTCCAAACAGAAGTCACAAATATCTAGAGTGCTTGCAACCAGTGACTAAAGGCCAGTTACTAAGCTCAATACTCAAAAGGAAAATTAGAGAACATTAGCACATTCTATGTGTTCAATAAATATTCACATGTAAAAAAAAAACCTAAAGAAACTCACTGTACACGTTATTTGGGATAAATGAGGTACCCTCATTAGGGTTAAATGCAATTTCTGATATCAACCACATTAATCTCAGAAGACATCGGTGGGCACGTCCCACTTGTTGGGTCTACAAAGAATGGTCGCTCTAATTTTTCTCGCCTGTTTTAGAAAGCCTGAAGATGACAGAGCTGAGGGCACTGAATGAGCACAGACACTAGGATATGATCGTGAAGAGTCGCTGGTCCACGTAGGAAGGACAAGGGGGTAGTTTATGTGGGTCGACAGAGCTACAGCAAAAAAGCAAAAGAAGGCAGACGCTAGGGAAGGCACTGGAGGGGAGAGCATTTGGAACAGAAAGGACAGCAATCTCCCTGAGGCACAATAGGCGTCGTAGTCAGGCTGGGGATGAAATGTGCGCCCTTCAACAGCGGCGAAGGAAGAGGGGTCGTCTCAGTAAACTGGGCAGAGGGCACCAGGGCAGGGGGGACGCTGGAGGGCTTCGCTGCCCGCGGCGGAGGCGGGACAACCTCTGGGCGAAGCCTCCAGAAAACTGGGGAGACTAGACACGCCCCGGGGACAGAGTGGGGCGGGGATCAGAGAGCAGGGGCTGGTCAAAGACAGCAGCAGGGTGGAGGGGAAGGAAGAACGATCCCGGTGACTGAAAGGGATGGGCAGGACCCTGAGGGGAAACGGACTTTCTCACCCGCGCCGCTCCCGGGCCTGTGGAAGCCCATGATGCGGTTGATGCGCTGTTCAGAGTTCATGAGCAGCTTTCTACGCCGCAGCTCGGCCCGACGCTGGGAAGCCGACAGGCCTGAGCCCACCGGGGCCGCCGGCCGGGGCCCGCTGTCACTGGCCGCGCTCACCGGCTCCATCTTCCCTTCCTCAGTCAGCGAGTGGCGACGGTGGCGTTGATACTACTGGGGGCGGCAGAGGCAGAGCCGATGACTCCAGGTCGGGCCGCAGGGCGTTTGCCCCGCCTCCCACCGTAACCCCGCCCCCACGTACAGGAGGCTAGCGCTGCGGCTGAGCACACGCACCGCCCGACAGGACCGGGCAGAGGCTTGCGTCGCCATCTTGAATGAGGGCAGAGCGAGCTGCCCCACTTACTTCCGGCTGGGCTGGCCCTTCCGGCTGGGCTGGCCCTCCCCGCATCTCTCCCTCGCCACCAGACCCTCCGCTCTGCACTCGGAGGTGAAGAAAATCGACATTCGCCTAACCAGCGGGAAAGGAATGCAAGTGAGGCCTATACTCGTTTCAGCTTGGTGCCAGGAAGCAAAATGGAGGTTGCAATGGCAGTCACTTGTTTCCACTGACCTTCTGCGGCCCCGATTATCGGGAATACTTAACTGCGGGAGCGCCGCGTTAGGGAGCGTGGCGTCTGGGATTTATGTTCGGTACTGATTCCTCATCTTCAACGACTCTTTCCCCAAATACGCCTGGTTCTTCCAGGCTTTCCTTTCATCTTTGTGCAAGTCTTTTCCAAAGAAACCTCCCTATTCCATTCTATTTAATTGACTGGGAAGTGTCAACATTACCTTTTCTCTTTTTTAAATAATTTAAAATTTTTTTCTATTACAGTTGACATATAATATTAGTTTCAGGTATACCACATAGTTATTAGACATTTATATAACTTATGAAATGATCACCCTAGTAAGCCTAGTGCTTATTCTCTTTATCTGCCTTTATTATTTTTCTCTTATAACCAACTCGTAAGCTAAATGCACTTACGTTTATTTAAAAAAATTTTAAATTTAAATCGCATGAATGAAAGGTTTTGTTGTTGGGTTTTTTTGTGGGGTTTTTTTGTTCTTTATTGTTTGAGAAACAGAGAGAAGGGAGTACTTTTGTTTGTCTGCCTCTCACTAAATTAGAATGTCAGCTCCGTGAAGACAAGCACTGTTTTGTTCAAGGCTGCATCACCTAAAGCAGTGTGAACGCTCAGCAGGGCTGACTCATCTATTAGGCAGTGTTGAGGGCCCACGACAGTCTTAGGAGTGAGCCCAAGAAAATATTTTTAACTTCTAAAAATCGGGGAAAAGTAAGAATAATTAATATATAATAATAAATACAGCCTGGATTTTAGTCCTTATATAATACCAACACACTCATTATATATAATTTTAGGTATGCTTTTAAGGAGGAACTTATGAAAACAAAGTGCCTATGGCCTACAAATGCAGCCCTGGACTCAGTAATGACTAAATAAATGAAGAACTGAATCCTACGTGAACCCTTCATGACAGTCTGCAGAGGCTGAAGCATTCTAGTGCACCCCCTGCAATAAAAGTAACTGCACAATCATGCTCAAATCAGGTTGAAACCTCTCTTACACAGCAGATAATAAAATACTATATTTAACTGTTAGTCATCAAACCCTGTCCCAGCCAGAAAAGTTTGAGAAACAAAAAAGTGTACCAAAAACCAAGCAACTTATTTCTAGGACTCAAACACACTAGGAGCTCAAGTATAAACACTGAATGTTCCCCCACTTCATTGAATGAAAGATAAATCCCAGGGACGTGCCTAATTAATAATATTAAATGCATTAGAAGAATTTCCCCTGCATATCTGCACAGATCTATATCTCAGATGCTCAGACTGTGTCTTTAACAAATTCTACAATTCAAGTAAATTTCAAGTAGTAATAAATGTGCAGAACTTGATGAGGTACAAGCCCAAATACTAGACCAAATACTAGTTCCAGGGTAAAAGGGTTGGTTTTTTTGTTTGTTTCTTTTTTCCATTTGAGAAAGCCTATAGAAAGAAGCCAAATGAAAAATTTGGTACTTCAGATAGAAGTGCTGATGTATGATGTCAGGTAAGAATTAGAAGTGTCAGGATTTCATATTACATGCTTACTTATTTCTGAGAAACCATTTCCTTGTGAAGTTCCTGTAGTTTATTAAACTTCCTAGTACCTCTCAGTCACATATGTGATTTAACAAATTATGTGCATACTTAACAATTCTTATATTACTTTCCATCCCCTTCACTATAGTCTTTACAAGGGCAGGTCCTTTCCTTTCTTTTTTCCCCCTTAATTTACCACTTTGCCCCAAACTAACACTGAGAGCACTAGATTAAATTTACCCTAATAGCTGCAGAAATTTTTCTTTTAGAGGAAATGTCAAAACTTAGCATTTTTCAGTGAATTTTATGTGTTATTTTTAATTGATCCTAGCATTGGTTAGGCAGGCTAATAGTAATACTTTATTGATAAACTAGATACAAAGCTGAACAGATTGAGTCACAAGTAAGAAAACTAGAATTCACTTTCTGGGATTAAATTTATGCAGTAAATTCATGCTTGGACCCATCTCTTCTCCACACAGCAGTAACAATAGTTAAAAATAGGAAGGAGAGGGGATGGCCGGGATGGCTCAGTGGGTTAGATGCTCACTTTGCAGCCCCGGGGACTGAGGATCGAATCCCGGCCCTGGCCCGTGCGGACCCATATGCTGAACTGGGGAGTGCCCCCAGTTCAGATCTCACCAGGGCAAGACCCCGGCCCAGTTCCTGCTCTGTGCAGCCCTGCCCACCTGTGGGATGAAACTATGTGGAAAAATCAATGATGTACAACTATGGAGACTGTTCTGGGCCCTCCTCCTTCTCTTTGTCTCTGACTCTGTATCTCTCTGTCTGTGTCAAAAACAATAAATAGGGAAAGCCAGGATGGCTCAACGGGTTAAGTGCTCGTTTTGAAGCCCCGAGGACTGAGGATCGAATCCCGGCTCCAGCCCAGGCAGACCCACATGCTGAACTGGGGTGTGCTTCCCAAATGTGGTGAGGCTCCCAGTTCAGTTCAAAAAAAAAAACCACAAAACAAAAACAAAAAACAATAAATAAATCTGGGGGGGGGGGAAATATATATATATATATATATATATATATATAGGAGAAAAGTAAATAGCTGAGCTCAAAAACAAGAGCAACATCTCAGCAGATCAAAGTATTGGAGACAAAGCTGTGCAGAGTTGAAATCTGGTGCCTGCTGAACTGCAGATCTGGAAGAAGGCAACGGTACCATATTCTCTGGGAAAGAAGCACTGAAAATGCTCCATGAGACACAGGGACAAGCAGGCCAAACTCACTACTTGAGGTCTGCCCTCCCTCCAAAAATATTTAAAAATCATTTGCTATTGACCTACATAGCCTTAGACTTCTAAGTAGGGAGGCAGAAGAGAGGGCAAACACTGAGAGGGCAAACAGAGACTTCCCACTGTTGGTGACTGGAATGGTGATACTACCAAAATCATTGCAAGACTGGAGCTCTAGAACACCACCAGGAGCCCTAATTTTGGGGAGGAGTCCAGGAAATGCAATTAAAAACCATAGATGGGGGGGGGGGGGGAAGCTTGGACAAAGTGAGATGAGCTAAAATGAAAATAAAAACCCTCCCACTCAAATTAACCTACAAACCCAATTTCTAACAAACATGAAGAAATACTACATTTAAGTTCTGCCAAATTAAGAATTAGAATTGGGGAAGCTGGGATGGCTCAGTGGGTTAAGAGCTCCCTTGGCAGCCCCTGGGACTTACGATTGAATCCTGGCCCCGGCCCCGGTGGACCCATTCGCTGAACTGGGGTGTGCTTCCCATTCAGGAGGCCCCCAATTCAGCCTCTGGCTTGACAGGGTGTGCCTCCCATGTGGGAGGTCCCCAGCCCAGTTCCCACCCTGTGCAGCCCCCGCCCACCTGTCTGGAATGAAACCATGTTGAAAACTGATGACGTATAACTATGGAGACTGCTCTGGGCCCACCTCCTTCTGTCTCTCTCTCTCCCTGTCTCTCTCAAAAACAATAAAATAAACTTTGAAAAATGTAGTTACACAAGAATAAGATTCAATAGATAAGATTAAACTCCAATCTGGAAATCATCACAAGAGGAATTAGTGAAAACATACATCTAATAGGAATTGCAAGGGTGAAAAAAGAATATAGGGAATGACAAGAGAAGCAAATATTTAAAAAATTGCTTTATATGTCATTTCAACTTAAAAATAAATTTAAAAAACATATAAAGTAATCTTCCAGAATTATAGACAATATTCAGTTTAAAGTGTGCTCTGAAAAACAAGCAGAATGAACAATAAACTCAGAGTAGTAAAACTATAGAATATTAAGGATAAAAGAAAAATCTTAAAAACTAACATAGTTTTCAAATAAACAGATTGACAGTAGGCATCTTGTCAGTAACAAAAAGGTTCAGAAGACAACGTAGTATAAAAAACATATTTAGAATAAAAAAATTTCAATCTAAAATGTTAAACCTACCGGTAGCTATCCTTGAGGAGTAAGCATCAAGAGTTCAGTTTATAACCACTCAGACACCAATTTAGATTGAAAATCCCTTCAGCAATAGTTTTCCACTATTTGAATGCACAATATAGCACCACTCTTGGCAAGTTAATCATATTAATTAAGTAGTCACTATATGTAAGCTCTTTCAATTAACTTTATTGAATAGCCAAATTGATAAGTTAGCACAGTTCAAATGATTATTTGCATGGGTTACAAATGACTTTTTTTTTAAAACGGGAATAAAACAGTGGAAACTACAAACTGTAAAAAGGAAGACAAATCTTGTCTCTAACATTTCAGAGAAGCAAGATTTAACACAGCACATTGAAGATTAATACATATTTAAATTTGAGAACAATTTAATGTTACAATATTATACACTACTTTACAAAATTAAAGTTTCTATATAAGGATTATATTTGTAATAGTTAACAAAATCTTGAAATCACATTTGGTGGTCCCCTACATAATAGCTGTTATGCATCTTTGATTAGAATAAATCTTTTATTCTAATTATTGTAAAATATACTCAATACATTACATTAAATTAAAACAGTGAAATATATGCAAACTAATATAAATGGTACAGCTTGAGTGAACATTATTGTCAGACTTACAGAAATGCTATTTTAAAAATCCTAGAAATTAGAAAAATAGAGTACTTTTTATGGTAGAACTGCCATGCTCAGATTTAAATACCAAGATTGCCCTTTTCTGTTACTTTAGTAGTTGTAGATCTGTAGAAAATTCAAGGATCTTTCATAATTTACAACTACAATAAAAAAAATATGGTGTAAATATTAGTTGCTTTACATAAAAAAGTAATACAATGAGATAGCAGGTATTGTCCTATTGCAAAAAAAAAAAAAAAAATCCAACTAAAAAACACATTCAATATTGCAAAAAAATAATTGCTTAATATCAGTATTGCCCAAAGGTTCATTCATTCCCTCATTATCCAGAGAACAAATATTGTGAACCCTAACTAAAGTTATGTATTTTTTTAATGATCTATTATAAAACTATTCTGGATTGCACATTATCTAAAATAATTTTTTAAAGTAAAATTTTAAAAGTAAATTTGTAAAATATACTAACAAAGCATGTAGTAATAACAAGAGTCATACCCACTTAGGGATGAAGTGAGGCACAAGGAAGATTATTGTCCCTAGAAGCACAAACTTTTCCCTCTGGAAGATTCTTTACTACTAAGAAAGGACCTACAAATACCAACATTTAAAATTCACATTAAGAAGAGAATTTTAATTATTTTAAGAAACATCAGTGCATAATAATGACTGTTTCTTTAAAAGAGGCGAAAATGCAATTTCTTTTGCTACACTTTGAAAATTGCTTCCTAATGAAGCAGCTTTAAAGAATATTTCCAGTTCAATGTACCACTTGCACACTGAAAATAAACCTTAACACTGCTTAAGGGAGATATCTTTATAAAACAATTATTCTGATCCAGCTGACAGACAGTAGTGTATACTCTAGTGGGACCTGCTTCTTCCCTATCCCAAACCAACTCAGTTAAAGTCAGCTCATATTGATGTAAACCTGAAAGTTATTTTATCATTGGTGATCATATGAGACCAAGATTGTAAACACACTTTTCTAACCCATTAAAACAAATAAGCAAAAAATCTTTTCATCAAGTATTACATATGAACATCTTTAACCTTAAGAAGTTCATATATGAATCTGTGAAAACTGGGCCAAACTCTTAAAGATATTCTATCACACCGCTTTAAATATACAGATGAATAATTTACCTATTTGTAAACAAAATTCACTTACTGGTTTTGACTATAATATTTCTCTGGCTAAATCAAAAAAGCAGTCTCTTGAGCATGTTCAGAAATCAAGTTTCTTTCATAACTTCAATATACTGGATCTGTGTAATCTTAATATCCATCAAATGAAACAGCAGCATTCATGCTTTAATAAGTTTCAATATCCAAGAATAAACATCTTACGCGTGGCTTTCAATTTCATTATTAAACCTCTTAGAAAGTGTTACTGATGCATTTGAGACATTTAAGAAAACTTTAATTCATCCTCATTTCACCAATATAACACTTTTATTATGTATCACAGAATAGAAATGTACCAAACAAAATCCACTTAAAGGATCAAGTTATCATTGCTAGTCCCAACATATTTAATGATGACAGCTCAGATTTTTCACTGCAGAATAAGATAGTGTGTCCAGCTCTTTTGCAGTCAAATCGAAAAACAACTTAATTAGTTTTCACTTCAAATCAAGGTGACTTTGTTCTTCAAGTATAGAGAATACTGAGATTTTAAAGCTTGATTGTATTATTGTCTTATTCTCAAGCTAGACT
>PVKE010026420.1:0-22334 GCA_004027555.1 Craseonycteris thonglongyai
TCCCCTGGTTTAAATCGTAAATAAAAGGACAAACTTGGTGTAAGTCAGGGCTTGCTGCTCTCGGATGAACCGGGGTGGCAGCCCAGATTCGAATCTGCTAATAAAATCTCCCTCACCAATTGGCAGAAGAGGGTCTGATTCCACCAAATTCTCTGTGTCATGGTTGTCTGTCTCGCGGGTGGTCTCATTCGGCACAACAGCAACCATCTTTGACACTTAGCTATTTAGCTCAAACCTGCCTTAGTACTTTGAGTTAGAAAGAAACTATGGAATTATGTTTAGGATTCTTCACTTTCAACATCACTAGTAGTAGGGATCTATAAATCTTCAGAAAGGAATGCACAAACCTAACATTTGTTTCTGTTTGTTTCATTGAAGGAGGTGGTTATAAAATTTGTAATTTTTGCCTAAATATTACTGAACTTTTTTCAGGTTTTTAAATCAATAAATAAGCACAGGTGCTCTCAAAATATATAAAGGCCAGTAATTTAAATATGCTGTTTGCAATTTTACTTAGAAGCTCTGGGAAGCATAAAAACAATATACATTGTACAAATAAACAAACATTTTATAATCTTAGAATATTTTTCACAGATGTAAAAACAGATAATTTTCTCACTCTTTTCCAAGTCAATTTATACTCCATAAGGTCTAAAGAGAAAAAGAGAAGTTGAAATATTAATAAAAAGTTTAAAAGTGCTGAAAAGTAGTATATTTTATCAGTTAAGAGTTGTCCTGCTATATTTTTAAAGAAGTTATTTTTTCACTTTGACTTCCATTGCATAACATTTGATTTGACAATAGAACTTAAACGAACTAGCTTCACAAGAAAGAAACAATTTTTAACACATAGGATTTAAAATATCAGATCCACTATAAGATTAAATGCTATCCTGAGAAATATGGAATAGGTTCTTATAGCACAAATAGGAATAACTAATGTGAATTACTAATATAAAATTTTCATCAATTATGGGTAAGGTATTGTAGTAATTTCTTTACAGAAATTACCTCGTTAAATCCTCTCCACACGCTCATGAGGCAACGCTAATAATGCCTATGCAGCACTATTTAGACATATTCATTTTCTTAGGAGATATATCCCATTTTATACAGACACATGTTTTCTTGATTTAATAATATATTAAGGCATTGGTGCTCTGGTAACGAATAATACCCTCTCCAATGAGCATGTTAGAGGATAATCAATTTTCAATGCAATGACCTTGGTCTTTCATTTGGCTGCTTAGTGTATGGAGTGAAGGGTAAGAAGTAATTTTTAATCTTAGTTTCATGAGATGATTTTAGTGTTTGTAGAGGAAAGGAGAGGAGACAAATGACTTGCAGAGAAAATATCTTAATGGAGAAGAAGCAAGCCATGAAATAGGAAAGTTGAGTAAGTTTTTCTATGTGGTGTGTAATATAAAACCTGGCCACATATCCCCCTCAGTAGCTAGGCAATTCCTGTGAATGTGTAGTGGAGTTGGATCTATTTGTTGAGTAGATTATATTCACTAAATAACAGCTGATATTTAGTGAACTTTTCTTCTGAACCAAAGATATAATCACCTTTATTTCTCCTAAAAATGTTCTTAATGGTACTCTCGTTATCCCTATTTTAGATGAGGAAACAGATTTTTTGAGAGGTTTCATCATTTGTTCAAAATGTATTGAGTTGATAAATGGTAGAGTGGGGATTTTAATCAAAGCCCTGTGAATCCTGAGATGACAATCTTAATCACTGCACTATGATGCTATTGTGAGTCCTGGTTAAAAACAAGATCTGCTTCTGTGACCCTGTGGAGTCTATGGATACCTTTCTTACAAATGAGCAAACTGAATTTTAAGAGATTAAATAACTAGCATAAGGCTACTTAACTAATTTAAGATTAAAATTTAATTCATATGTGTTTCAAAACCCCCTGAATTTTCTATTTACCACATTTTAGATAAATTTGTTCAGTTTTTCTTAATGAGGCAACAGTTTTGTACCCTTAAAAAGTATTCATTTTAATTTTGGTCTGGTTGATTTGCTCAAGGTTAAATGATACTTAAAATAATTCCTCTAATAGTGAATCGAACTCCATTTTGGATGCTTGACTGCTATTAGCTTTAAAGCCCCACCACTCATATTTCTCTCTTGCCCCTCATTAGGGGAGCTGATAAAAAGCCCAGATGTTACCTCCTCTGGTAACTGCAAGGTCAGACCATGTACCTGAGGCCAGCCCATGTGAGGACCTCCTCAAGCTAATTACCCCTAATTACCATGAAACTCAAACTAGTTTATTTCCCAGCTCTCTAAAGGCATTTTCTGATCAACTTGGGAGCCAGCATTGTTCTCCTAAGCCAGCTTCTTAGGGAGCAAATAAAGCATTTCATACCTTCTTGGTGAGGCTGTGTCCATGGTATCATCAGTTTTGACATGAGAATTACATTTTAAATAGGAGTCTTCTCTTGTCTCAGCAGAATCCCAACAGTTTCCAGTATATATATTTTAAAGCTCAAGCAGAAAAGGAATTTGCTAAAAGGATATGTGGTAGTTCATAATAGTAATAGAAGGCTGAAAAATCAGGCTAAGAAATTGGGCAACTACCAAGAGCATCCAGATAGCAGCAAGAGAACCAATATCATGCCTCAGGGACAGTCTGGTTGAGATTTTGTTTCTGGCACTAATGCTACTGCGTACTTATCACTGTCTCCATTCCAGAACTCTCTTAGCACTGATTGCAAATACTGCAGGGAAAATTCTCCATATACCCAGATCATTCATTCACCTTTTCAAGACTAAAGCCTGGAGTTGTGAGCTTTTAATCCTCTCTAGTTAGCCACAAAGCAGGGAAGAGGTTTAACTGCCTTCTTCTGCTTAAATAATGTCTTACATTAAGCACTTACAATCAAGACAACTTCAAAGAAGAAAGGTTGTTCTGATTTCAGAGGACATAGAATATGTATACCTCCAGGATATCTCTCACATATAACAGTATTCTGACATAATAACATTATTCCTATGTGATCACCATTTCTTCCTGGTATCCTTTCTTAATTTAGCTTCATGAGGCTATTCTATTAAACTACCTCCTTCCTTCTATTCTTTTTTTTCATTGACTTTCTTCATGTTTCTATTCCCCAAATTAAAAAAAAAAAAGAAAACAAATTCTCAAGTTCTTCTTTTTTTGTTCTTCCTACTCTCCCACAGAGATAGCACTCATCTTAGACTCAACCATTACCTACATGGATGGTATTATGAGTAAGTCTCCCTCTGTAATCCAAATATCTTTCTGTAGATACAGTCTTTCATTTCTGTTTCTCTTCTGGATATTTACATCCAGATTTTCTCCTACAAGTTCAAAGTTAAAATGTTAAGATCCAACCATCTTCTTCCAAATCCAGCTCTTCCTTAAGATTTATCTATCTCTGTAGGCTGGCTACCTTATCTTCTAATCATCCCACTGACATCATAGAATATACAATTTATGACAGAAATTATGTACCTATACTGGTTAACTGTAGTTAAAAGGGAGTTGACCTACTGATGACACTAACATAGTGTTTATGGAGGCTTTGTTTTCTAGGCACCAAAATGCCCACTTTTACAATTCCTGCTAAGGAGGGATTAAATTTGATACTTTAATGACTAAAAGCAATGGCAAAGTCTAGATCTGAAGCTACATCCCCTTCCTAGAGTAATTTTATATCCTCAAACTATCAATCATATGAATGAACATAAATCACCAAAATAGGAAAGAGAATTTTGTGTAACATAAAACAATTGCCACTTAGTAATGTCAGTGGGTTTGCAGAAATCATTAGTCAACGAGTTTATATATTGTGTCTTATCTTTGATTTATTTGCTGGAGACCTCTGATATTATTGAGTTTTTAGACTTTATCTATCCTATTACCACTATCTATTTGAGATGCTCTGGAACTGCTTACTGGTTCAGGTTAGTAGAAAACAATTAAGTGAACTGCAATGAAAAATAATTTAGGCTTTAAAACCTGAGTTTTTTCATTCATATGTCAAATCGCATTCATATACCTATCTACAAGCTCCTCAAATTGTTTTGGTAATTCTTCTTTTGTTCACTGTGACTTTTTAGGTGCTTTGTGACTTATAAAAGAAATGTTAAAACCTATTTTCTGTAATTTTAATAGGGTTTTGTGGAGACACAAATATAAACATTTGCCTCCATTCTATTTTCATCAACTAGACAACCACTTACTAAATTATTTATTAAAAATGATTACTGAGTATTTTTAAATTCCAGTATTTATTTGTTGCTGTTATGTATAAAATGTAAACAAAATAAAGAAGAAAGAGAATGTAGAATATAAGTAGGCGGCCAACATAAGAGAAAAAGTTTGCTTGACATGAAGAATGCAGATTTTGTCATCTTGAAGATGAGAATTATGTAACTTGGATTAGCAATAGCCACAATAAGATAAATTAAAAATTTTAAGGCCTTTTATATATTTTAATTTAAATATTTAATTGTTTATTGAATTATAGTCAAAGAAGTCATCTGAACTGCTCTGATCTACATTAAGTAAATCCCTCATAATCTTTAAAATTTGCAAATGTTACAACAATAGCTCAAGTGGATGAAAATAACCAAGGTCAGGGGAAGCCAGGATGGCTCCTTGGGTTAAGCACTCACTTTACAGCCCCAGGGACCAAGGATCAAATCCCGGCCCTAGCCGTGTGGACCCATATGCTAAACTGAGGTGCGCTTCCTATGCGGGAGGCCCCCAGTTCAGTTCTCACCCCTCGGTTCAGCCCCTGGCTCGAGGAATTATGCCTGCCATGTGGGAGTCCCCCAGCCCAGTTCCAGCCCTGCGCGTCCCCCGCCCACTTGTGTGGAATGAAACCTTGTCGAAAACTGATGACATACAACTATGGAGACTGCTCTCTGGACCCTCCTCCTTCTCTTTGTCTCTCTCTGTCTCTGCCTCTCTCTATCTCTGTCAAAAACAATAAAAAATAAATCTTTAAAAAAAGAAAGAAATGACCAACATCATTAGTTCTCCTGTCTATACAAAGTTTATGAAAAACTTAAAAGAAAATACTGAGTTGATAACAATTTTTTTTTCACTCTCCTTCACCATTTCCCTCTTCTTCTCCATTTCCTTCTTACCTTCTCTTTTCAGTCCCTCTCTTTATTTCTCTGCATCTTTTCTTTCTCAGACATGTATTTTGGTTTCTGAATATGAGTGTATATAGAATGTAAGAAGAAACAAAGAAACTGAATATTATAGATTTGAGCCTTCCTGACAAAACACAGCTGCTTATGTTGGAGGACATTTTATTGAAAACAAAAATTCCCATAAGCAGCACCAGGAGTCCAACAGTTGTCAAGCTGGCAAGACTATATACCGTTAACATTCTAACAATATTTAACTGTGGTAAATGTCAATTATGTAACTGGTAGAATTATTTACTCTAGATTTATGTAGCACAAACTGAACTCATAATGGAAAAAAATCCACATAAATAATTACTTGTGGAATTTCTTATTTCTTTTGATTTGTTACATGGAATAAACTTTTTAAAAATGTGTATTTTCTATGTTTTATATCCTCATGACTATTCTGTAATGACCAATTTGTAGTTTTTAATCCCTTCATCTTTTTCACCTTGTCCCCTTCCCCTCACATCTGTCACCCCAACAAATCAAATGCCATTTGACACCATCTGAAGTTATTACAATGTTATTGACTATATTTCTGATGTTATACCCTACACTCCCATAACTACTTTGTAACAACCAAATTATACTTCTTACTCCCTTACCCTTGTTTTGCCGACACCCCCTATCTCTCTTTCATCTGGCAACCATCAAAATATTTTATGTATCTATGAATATGTTTTTGTTTTGTTTATTTTGTTCTTTAGACTTCCACATATAAGCAAAATCCCATTGTATGTGTCTTTCTTTGTCTTGACATAGTCTGCTCAGCACAATATCCTCCAGGTCTATCCATGCCACCACTGATGACAATCCATTCCCTTCCATAGATGAGCAATGTTTCATTATATATGTGTACCTCCTCCTCTTTATTCGTTCTTCCATTGACAAGCACCCAGGCTGCCTCCACACCTTGGCCAATGTGAACAATGCTGCATTGACCTATAGATGCACACTTTCCCTCAAAGTAGTGTTTTGGGTTTCTTCAGATAAATACCTACAAGTGGGATTACTAGGTTATTCCTTGACTCTTGTTATAACCTTTGTTTTAAAGTCTATTTTGTCTACTGTAAATATTGCTACCCCAGATTTTTTTGCTTCCATTTTCATGAAATATCATTTTCCATCTTTTTATGTTCTGTGTGCATTTGTCTTTCAATCTTAAGTGAGTCTCTTATAGTAAACATATGTAAAGGCCTTGTTTTCTTATTTATTCAGTGCTTCTTTGTCTTTTGATTGGAGCATTTAATCCATTTACCTTGAAAGAAATTGCTGATAAATATGTAGACTTTGCCATTTTATTATTCATAGTTTTGATATTTTTTTTCCATCTTAGAAAAGTTTCTCTAACATTTCTTGTGGGTGATGAACTCCTTTAGCTTTTTCTTGTCTGGGAAGCTCTTCATCTGTGCTTTGATTTTAAATCGTAGCCTTGGTGGGTAAAACAATTTTGGGTGTAAGTCATTGCTTTACATCATATTGAATATTTTATGTCATTCTCTTTGTCAACAGAAGTTTCTGTTGAAAAAACAATGAACAATCGCATGGAAGCATGCTTGTAAGTTACTACACATTAGTCTGCTGTCCCATATGCCTCTGACACTCCCCACCCTCACCTGGAGTCAATGTCCTCTGCTGGCACCTCAGGTGAGTGACTGGTGAGTCTGTGCACGAGCCATGTAAGAGGACACCTGTGTTTTCCACAAACTTCTATCCCACCCAGATGGTTAAAATCCCCACAGATTTTCACAGCCAGATATTGTGAGGGCTCTTCTTCCCAGCACTAATACTCTGGGCTGGAGGTGAACTTCATGGCCCAGATATCCCTCCTGATTATCAACCACTATGCAGAGATTTCATGTTTCTGCTCTTCCCACCAGTCTTGATATTGCTTCTTTATATTCTTGTTATAAAACTTCTATTCTGCCAGACTTGAGATGGTTCTTTAGATTGACTGTTTTATAACTTACATGTAATTTTAATGTTTTCACGTAAGGAAGCAAGTACAATGTTTATCTATTTCACCATCTTGGATTTCCTCAGAATGAACTCTTAATAAACATGAGTGCAAACTCCTACTTTTCATCAGAGAATAATTAACAAACACTTATGAAATAGAAATTGACAGTACAATATAGAAGAATTTAATAATGCAATTTCTTGGCCACAAAATGATGTTAAAGATATAACAATCAGTTTTTCCAGTAAACCATCTTCTTCCCCTTCCTATTTCCCTTACAATTGAAAGGACCTAGGAAACCAGGATGGCTGAGTGTTTTAAGCACTCACTTTGCAGAGCTGGGGACCGAGGATCTGGCCCAGCTCATGCGGACCCATATGCTGAACTGGGGAGCTCCCCCAGCTCAGTTCTCTCTCTGTCTCTGTATCTCTCTCTCTCTCTCTCTCTCTGTGAAAAAACAAACAAACAAACAAACAAAAATGAGAAAAAAAAACAATTGAAAGAACCTAAGGATTTATATTTTATGATGTTAACCATCTGTATGAGAATTAATTTTTTTTTGTTGTAACTATAAATGTTTACAAATATTTGGTGCTTTTGAGTACACCAAACCTATAAGTTTTAAACTTCCCTTAAATATTTTATTTTTCACCTTGGTATTCTAAAATATCTCATTAATTTGTTCAAAAGTTAATAACAACTGTTTTTTAAACATATGTACACATCATAACCTCAGATATTATTTAGACTGAGTATTAATGGTTTTTCCTTAGGGTCCAGCTTCTTAATAGGCTTAACTAGGATATATTTAGTATGGAGATGAGGGCTTTTTCACTATAAATTTACCCATCTCCTGAGATTGATAAATTCCTACAGATATATAGTTCCCTTTTACCAAAGTCTCTTAACATATTTTTAGCAACACCACACTAAAAATAAATTGTGCACTAGAAAATTATCCTTTCCCAGAAAAGAAAAAAAAAAAGTTGTACAATATTACTTCAGATTTAACTTAAGTCCTGTATATATTATGAGGCATGCAATATGATGGTTATATTTAAAATATTAGATTGTTCAGACATAATTATTGAGTGCCAGAAATACAGGATCAGTGCATGCAAACTTCATACATTTTTAACTTTCAACAGTACAAAAATAATTTGAATAATTGTATTTCTTAAGTCATTAAACAAATAATTTTAGAGTTTCAGTATCTATGTAATTAATTATATCTTTAAAAAAATGTACAGCCTAAAGATGATGGAACAAAAATTGCAGAACAAATGAAATATTTAAAGCTAAAATAAACTGAATTATCAGTCTATACAACAATATTAGCTCAAACTGATTCAATGCTAATTATAGACTAGGTGCTGTTCAAGTTCAAGATGTTTTATGTGAAGTAAGCAATTTACTTTTCAAAACAACTTATTAAAATTATTCTTATTTTCTTCATATTCATAATGAAATGTATGTTTATATTAAGGCAATGTGTTAGGAGAGCTTGTATTCAATTGTGATCTTGCTCTTTTTGGTCTTGGCACAATGCTGACTTGCCTCATTGATAAAATGAGATTCTATGCCAAATAGATCTGAATTTATCTTTCAATTCTAAAAAGCTACAAATTTCAAGCTTTTATACTTTATGGATTTAGTAAAAACTAAGTTATCTGATTTAAGCTTTTTCTGCTTGATTCAGACTTCATGAAGTGTATGTTAAGTTTTTTAAAATCACCAACAGAATAATAGTAATAATATCTTTTTAAGAGGGTTGATTGGAAAAGATAATGAATTATTACAATGAGTTAATACAGGTACATATTTAGAGCATTGCCTAATCTATTTGAGATAATGTTGTTTTTCATGAAATATCAGAGGTTAAAATTTTTTTACTATTTTGTAAATTTAAGATATTATATTACACATTATCTAGCAACTGTTAATGCTTTAGATTAGACTGAAATAATTTAGGTATTGACAGTAACAATATAATTAAATTAACTTTTAATTATAAATTATTAATATAATCTTAGCCTCTTAATATTATGATGTTTTTCATTACCATCATTCAATAATATCTGATTGTTTAGACCTCATTTCACCTAGCACTTAGAATATTGTTACTCCAAGTATCATGTTTGCTCAAATGAGTTTTATTTTTTGTCCTTAACATTCTTTTCAAGTGCCTAATTTAGAATATTCATAGACATTTTATTTATAATTAATCTAAAATTCTGTTTGATTTCAAACTTTCCCACAATATGCCCTCACAATATTTTCATGTTGCTTTTATTATTTCTATTAGGATCTGCCTTTCCTGATATTTCACAGCTAGACCACTCACAAAAACTCAGTCCTCCCTAAATTTCTAATTGACTTCTGACTATATTAGGAATTACTGTATATCAGTGCTTCAGACTCTCATGTAACAACGTTAGGCAACTAAAATATTTGTAACTACCTTATCAAAAATAAATTTTGGGGAATCTGGGATGGCTCAAGGGGTAAAGCGCTCACTTTACAGCCCCAGGGACCAAGGATCGAATCTTGGCTCCAGCTCTTGTGGACCCATATGCTGAGCTGTGGTATGTTTCCCATGTGGGAGGTCCCCAGTTTGGTTCTTGCCCCCACCCCCAGGCTCAAAGGGGCATGCCTCCCATGCAGGAGGCCCCCAGCCCAGTTCACGTCTTGGATAACCCCTGCTCACCTGTGTGGAACAAAACTATCTCAAAAACTGATGATGTACAACTATGGAGACCTCCCTGAGCCCTCCCCTTCTCTCTGTCAAAAACAATAAAATAAATCATAAATAAAAAAGAATAAACTTGATAGCAAAACTTTCAAATCTCAATTGTTTCTAATCAAGTTGTCAGTCTTCTAGTATTATTTCTCGTATAGCTTCAAAACACTTTTTTTTTTTAATTATACACATCCTCACATATTTGTAACCTAGGATCAAAATGTTTTTATTGCAAGTTTAAATAGTATAAGTGTAATTTCCTACATTGTATAAATATGATCATTTAAAGCTAAAACTATTAGATGACTCTGAAATGTATTAATTGAAATACCAAACTGATCTGATAACTAATACCATTCATTTAAAATTATAAACAAACAAGAGTGTTAATTTATTTTTTTCTTTTTAAACTCTCATTGCTATTCCATTCTTTGCACTAAGAATTTTCCCATTATATAATACATTTATGCCTGGTAATGTTTTATTGATCACTGTATCATACTTCCCTGCGTCAAAAATATGTATATGCGAGAGCTGTCTGGAAAGTATTCAGCTATGTAATATGAAAAAAAGAGGCATTTATGGCTGGATTTTTTTCCTGGACAGCTCCATACTTAAATTTTTTTATTTATTATAAGCTTTATGTTACATTTTGTGTTGCACATTCATTATGATTATTATTAATACATATTTATTATAACAACAAAAACATATCTTGTGTTTACATTTATAATTATTAAAAATAAAGTTAGAGGATAATGTAACTTGAAATGTAAAGAATTATGTCTTATTTTTAAATTAGAATATGTATTCATAGAAAACTATTACCACTAGAATGGGCTGTTATGTGGCATCACTTCTATTTTTGTGTTACGGATATATGTTTGAGAGAAAAAAAATTATATAAATAAGGTGACAGAATGAAAGACATTTTGGCATAACAATGCTACACATCATTTGAATTCCTTCTGAGTTATATTCCAAAAGTCATATTGTAATATTTTTAATGATCTGTCATTATAAAACCAGTCCCAGCCCTGTCCATGCCACATGCTGAAGTGGGGTGTCGCACCCCAGTTCAGTTCCCTTGGTTGACGGAGGCATGCCTCTCATGTGGGAGGCCCCCAGCTGGTTCTCACCCAGCACATCCCACTCCCACCTGTGGAATAAAACTATATCGAAAAACTGATAATGTACAACTATGGACACTGCTTTGACCACCCCTCTCCCTCCCCCCTGCCCCACCTTTTCTCTGTTTCTCTCTCTCTCTCTCTCTCTCTCTCTCTCTCTCTCTCTCTCTCTCTCTCTCTCTCGGTCTTTCAAAACAATAAAAATAAATCTAAAATTAAAAAAAAAAGAGCCATGAATGCCCATTTACACATTGTAAGATCTTTGTGAGCCCTAGAGGTTGCATATCTCAGCTTGAGGAATGCAATTTTAACCCAGAGATCCTCAATGGACATTGGTAAATTGAAGAGGAGGTTGCCGTAACAGAATAATGCATTGTTTGCTATTCAGGAATATGAACCTAATTTTGCAGTTTGGTTTTTCAAAGGCAGAATTCCAGTTTTTTTTTCCCTAATATTAAATATTCCAATTTCTAAATGTTAGAAATTCATTCAATATTTGCTTAAAACACTTTGTAGGCTAAAAGAAATATATCTGCAGGCAAAATCTATCTCAGTATTATCTATAATATTTGTCTACCCTTACCCTTTCACTTCAAGTTCTCTACCATTTACTTGAGTTTATATTTTGTTTATTCTTATTAACTTTCCAGTACATCGCTAAGATTAGAGACTGGTTTTGCTAGGCCATTAGCACCTGGCTTGTTCTTGACATTGCTCTCTGATGTTAGATTATATATTATCCTCACCCAAATTAGAATCTACATATAAATGGACATATCATTGGCAAGAATGCATTTTTAGGCATTTGTCTTAAAAGTAACATGCTGTATCAGATCATCTGCTACTTTCTACTACATATCTAGTTGGAACATTTGTTTCTATTTAATGCCACACAGAGGCTTTCAAAATAACGTTTGAATTTGATTTGCCTTTGCATTCGACCATCCAGTGGCTTACAAATGGTCCAGCCTCTGCAAGCACATTAGTTTTCTCGGTACATTCCATCAGTACACACACACACTCGAACTGGCCCTTTTCTGTTCTGTTTCCAGCTGGCCCCGTTGCTGTGGACCAAAATCTTTCACTTAATTCAACAAGCACTTACAGATGCCAATTTCTTCATATTTTTCTTCCCTGTGTATGATGCCTGTGCTGTCTTCTGTGCACTTTGTCATTTACTAGTTTGGAGTGGATTCTCTCTTGAAATTCTTCTTGCATTCTTACTGCTTGTCAATACTGTACTCATTTTTCAGTACTTAATCCCAGCTTTATACACTCCACTTATTCTGTGTGTCTCTTTTTTGTTTTATTTCTTTTTCTTTGCTTTGCTTGAGTACTTCAATGTAATCCAAACTCTTTTTTTTTTCTGAAAATCTGTATCATTATGTTCATATTACAAACTCAGTTACACTGTCTTGAATTAGTACTATGATTATATTTTAAATTTCTCATAAGCCGGTCATGTAATTTGGCTCTAACAAATTGCTTTAGCAGTTATTAGTAACAAACCTATAAGTAGTTAATGAATGCCTATTGTTTAATTCATCCTCGCATCACAAATAAATGCTAAAGGAGTAGACATAATATCTTAAGTGATATAGTTAGAACTCAATGAATGCATATTTTATAGATTAGTTCAATGCATAAATCTTATGAACTTAATTGGAATTTATTTATGAATTAATTTATTCTAAGTTACTTATTTCGTGTAGTGTTTTCTTCTTCTCTGTGAGTTTTGTTAGATTATATATACTTTTTCAATCACAGCATTTGATTCCTAAAATCACATCCTATGAAGTGCTCAAAAAAGAATAAAAAGAACCAGCAATCTTTAAATCTCTACTATTTACCAGTTCTATACAAGGCTCTTTTCAGGAAGAAAGCTTTCACAAAAAGTGTATATCAGACAAGTAAACTTTGGTTCCTTCAGTGTTAGATAGAGATAAGTTTTGGTATGTTTTGAAATACATTCAGTCTAATCTGTATTCCCTTATATACTTCTATCCCTTTGAATATCAAACAGCTTTCTGAGCTCTCACTAGGCTGCTATGCTCACTCTTATAGTATCACAGAGATTATTCTAATTTTGTATTCTTCTCATTGAAAACTTTCGGGAAAGTGTCAAGCACAATGAGGAAACTGTGATGACTGACATTATCTTTAAACTTGCTTTACATTTAATTTACATGTACGAGCAAACCCCTTGCTTAGTCTCAATTTCATAGCCACTGAAATCCCTCTAACAACAGAACTTAATCTACTTGCATATGTGTGCAACAGTTTATTTCATGATTATGTAGAGTAATTATCAAATTTGAAGGATAAAACTATTTTAATGAATAATATCTTGTGAAATTGATTAGAACTAGAACTTATTTGTACTTCAGTGAAAATAGCTTGAGGATGTCCTTTGATGTTACAAATTCTATTCAGGGTTACAAAAGAACTAATCAATTATAATAAGTACCTTACCATTCTTGTCTTCTATGAACATTTCTGTGAATGGCAGACTCAATACCTAGGTTCTCATACCTCGCTCCAGGGTTCCCAATAGAGTTCATCTCTCAATATACAATTTGTCATCTGTTAGATGAATATCATACTAAATATAAAATAGATTTCAATTAATATCAAAACAAATTTTTTACTCACATTGTGCTTCACTCAGATTATTCTCTCCAGTATACTTATACTTGATATTATAGTCTGTTAATGACTAATATTCTGACCAATTTATTTATGGGTGTCAACATTTTTACTTCCCTTTAATGAAACAAGTTTTATGTTGCAGAAAAGAATTTCCCATGTGAAAGCTTACACAAGCATATTCTGCATCTGTTCATCAGTGGTTTCTCTAGTTCAAATTCAAAGCACAGATTTTTGGAAAATGAAACACAAACTTATGCCATAAAGACATTGAAGAGCTGGACCATAATTGATCAGAAATGAGTCATTAGTGACTAAGGTGAGGGAAAAAATGGCTATAATGTAACAAATGGCTTTTCAGCACATACAACATTGAACAAGAACCAAATGTCAATGGGAATCCAGGTACCAAGGCTTCCTGTGAGTTTACAAACTATCCAGAAGAACATTAACAATTTATACCTTATAGTAGAGAATAAACCTCAATTCTCATTAAGCTTAAGCTACTTAGGTGGTGGAGAGAACAGTATAAACAGGTAAGAAAATTGTGTAGCATACTGATTACATGGAATTCTTTCTAAAGTCAGACGTACTCATATAATCATATTCTAAAGCAGTTCCCAATGGTGTTCCTTATTTCTTTGAAACTGGTTCTCTTTTCTGAAAGGTTAAGCAGAGACCTTAAATTCTATGACTGAGCTATGTGTGTTTTATTCTGAGAGGTGCTTAGAATGTTCAAGAAATATTTGTTAAAAGCAAGAGTATTTTTAAAACTAATTTAGAATCACAATAACAAGAGTTCTTTTTAGTTAGAAAAGCTATAACCTATGGAAATAGAGCAGAATTCTGTAGGGCCCTGCTGGGCCAGGTATTAACTTTTATTTTCTGGAAAATAGAATTGTCTGAGAGATCCAAGAGAAGGGGATGGAAGAGACAGGCTGAGAAGCAGAGGGGCACTCAGGACCCAGAGATGCAGCTACTTATTATTCAGGAAGTATTTCAATATTTTAATCACCGATATTGGCTTATTATGGCATAGTGTCTGAACATCAACCCTGATGGAATGAATATCTTCAGGAAGACTAAAAATCTGCTCAACAAAGAATTTGTTAGTGTTAATGTTGCCACATGACACTGTCACCAGATGTCCTTATTGAAGCTGATGTCTTTTATTTTCAATAGCCATTTCTTGTTCTGTTCACAGATTAAACCATAAAAGTTCAGTCAAGTTATGTGACAATTTACAGAGCCTGGAAATGGCAGCATAGAACTTTAGCACATCTAATATTTTCTCATGCTCAGTGCTTATAAAACTATCTCTGCTGTAGAATTAAAGATCCTCAAACAAACACTGGTACGTGGGCTACAAGTCCAAGGGAAACCTTGAAAAGGAATGAAGGTTGGCTCAGTGTAAAGGGAGAGAAGGGAAAGCGTATCCTTGGACACCCTTGTTTATAAGTCAAAAAAAAAAAACCCCAAAACTTCATATATATTATCCAGTAAAATACATTGTATGAAATATATTTAAATAAGGCTTAGTTATGATGGTTGTTCAGAGAAAATAAGTGCTCTGGAGAGGGGCTCCCCAGTGAACAGAGGTGAGCCCTCCTTGCTTAGTTCACTAGGTAGATCTGTGAGGCCAGCTGCAGAGACTGCCTACCCTAGTGTGTCCTAACTCTCCCCTTCACTCTGTGTGGGACATTGGTGTCACATAATCTCTCTGAGCCTCAGTTCACTTATCTATATAATACAGGGATATTTTTTCTTTATTCAGTTGCTGTGAAGTGTTTGCGAGATGATTTATATTTGAAGCTTAGCACAAAAACTGGCAAAAAAAACCAAACTGAAAAAATGTTAGTGCTATACTATTGCTGTTTTTGCATAAGGGAAAGGAAAAGAGAAAGTCTTACATTCAGAACATTAATAGCTGCTACAGAACTTGTAGAGTGGATAACTGATAAATAAATGTTTATTGAATGAGTGACCGAAGAGTGATATGAAAGTAATTTCTTTCTTGACTTTTTTTCTGTTTTTTAGTGTGACTTTCCACTCATATAAATTATCCATTAACATCAGGGAAATGTGATTCAAAATTATTCTCCCTCTCGATGTATATTTCTAGAGTTCTTTACATGAAAGATAATAGGTTTTAAGATTCTGGCAGACTATAAATGATAGTAATTTTATAAGTAATACATTCTAAATTTGTTTCACTTTTTATGTGTACCCAAAAAGCATATGAATCAAACATAATGTAGTATAGCATGATGCTATAGTGTGACAGAGTATAAAAAAGCTAAAGACAATTAAATTATGACATGCATTAATATTTAGTATTAGTTTTATGCTATGCATATCATCAAGAGCTATGGTGTGGCATAAGCTTGTCCAATGGGCCTCTTGAAGCCCAGCATGGCTTTGAATGTGGCCCAAAACAAATTCATAAACTTTCTAAAAACATTATGAGATTTGTGTTCGTTTCATTTTTGTTTTTTAAAGCTCATTTGCCATTGTTAATGTTAATGCATTTTTTTTATAATAGATTTTTTTTTAAATATATTTTTATTTATTTTTATTTTTGACAGAGAGAGAGAGAGAGAGATACAGAGACAGAGACAGAGAGAGAACTGAACTGCTCCCAGCTCAGCACATGGTTCCGCACGGGCTGGGGCCAGGATTCAATCCTCGGTCCCCGGCGATGCAAAGTGAGCGCCCAACCCACTGAGCCATCCTGGCTTCCCCGTTAATGCATTTTATGTGTAGCCCAAGATAATTCTTCTTCCAATGTGGTCCCGTGAAGCCAAAAGGTTGGACAACCCTGGCATAGCATGACTTACAAGATGTGTTCTCAGCCCTTGAGAGTACCACTCTAAGTTACCAGATGGAACATTAGAATTTATTTAATCATTTGTATGTTCATTCATTCAATTAAACTACCAGCACTTACTAGACACTTGTAATGTGCCAAGCACACTCTAGGCACTACGAATACAATAATAACAAAACAATGTTTTTACTTTCAAGGTGCTCCCTGTTCTGTAGAAGATGAAACATGTAAGTGATTCATTAAAATAAAATGTGTGAGATATAAGAGGGAGATGGAAACACATGAAACAATGTGAAAGATCCTTGTGATAAATTGAATGAAAATGATAGAGTTTGGTAGGAGTTCACAGACTACAGTTAAGGCCCTAAAAGATGTTTCTGAGGTCTAACCAATCAATACATAACAGCAAATTATATTAAGATAATTGCAGGTCAGCTGGAAATAGTAATCTTTCTAGAGGAAATAATAGACCTAAAACAGATTTTAAAGTATGGTATTATTTGTTGAAGTAGAGGGGAAGGAATAGACTATTTGATATCTTAACCCACTTGTTTTGTGTTCAGTGTCCATTATGAATAGCCATCCGCCATGTGAACTCTGCTTGTCCTCTACTGTGTACCATGAGTCATAGAATCTTTGTGGGAAGTGTCTTCAATTTTATTTGAATGAATTTTTTATTATATCTACAAAGTATCCTTGGCAATTGGTTCCTAATACCAGTCTTCCTCCTTTGATCTAAATACTCCCAGTGATTGTGGTGCTCATTTTCTGCCCCTTTTATATTATATTAAGAAAATGTCTTTCTTCTGGGCCTACTATGTCTCTTAATATTCTCCATTTGATACCTCTTTCATTAGACAGTCCTTCAAAATTTTAAAATATGAATATTTTTTTCAAAGTCCTCTCTTTTAAGACCAACCATCCAAAGTTTTTCAACTACATGAATATGGTACAGTTTCTAAATGTTTGACCATTTGGGGAAGATAAATAAATGTACTAGTAATATTTTTCTTTAGCAGCTAGGATGGATTAGACTCTTAATAAGACCTTGAAATATCTTGCCACATTTGCTGATTATTTTTAAAGAATAAATACTTGTAGTGCCTCTTTGTTCCCACCTTTTTTCTTTATTCACACTATTTTCATATTCCTGTTACAATGCTCCATTTCCTGTTATAATTACTTGGTCTTTTTTAGATGAATTGTCAGTCTTTTCTTGTGGTTACAATGATATATTTTGACCTTTAAGAGTTGGTTTATGGGTAAGAAAGAGGTTTAAACTCAGACATGTCCATGTTACCTTTCTGGACCTTTATTTTTTCTTCTGTAAAATTAGGACACTTAATTAAATAAATTCTCAAATCTTCCTTAGCTCCAAAATTCTTAAACCATGTATTTATTATCCAGTTGAAACAACGGGAAGCATCGGAGGTTAACTGTTCTCTTTGCTGATGATACAATATCAATGTTACATAACAATAGTAAATACAAAACAATAAAGATAATTCCTAGTTGAAGCAGTTACCTTTTTTATGTTTTATTTTATTTATTTTATTTATTTTTATTTTATTAATTTCATGTGTACAAGAGAACATGATGCTTAGATATTTATAGCCCCTATATAGTGATAGCCCCAACAGGTATATTTTCTACCTGATACCTTATATTCCCTGTGCTGTACTCTACATTCCATGACTGGACACATCAGGGGGGAGTACCTCATAAATTATTTAGATGCCTTCCCACTGTGCTGTACACCTGAAAATAATATAAATCAATGTTGAATGTCAACTATTACTTCATACTATATATAGTCATGGGATGTAGAGTGAAACAGTTAGTGTATCTTGATCTTTGTTCCTGCCAGGGATTCAGCAGTGTGTGTAATTTATAGTAGCAGAAAAAGCAGTAGGGGTGGGGAGGCCAGCCAACGTAATCTCATGATGAGGAGCACAGAAATTGTTTTTCTCACATGAAAGAGAAAAATGAGGACCAATAAACACCACTTCGTAGAGTAATAGACACCAAAGAAAAGAAAGGAGGATTATTGGTAAATAATGGGACAGTGCTACTATCTCTTGTCATTCTTTATTCTATTCATGACATGAATGTAACCTCATAAATTACTTTCTAAAACTGAAACTGCTTTTCTTTGAAAAGAGATTCATCATCTATGATTTTGATTCCCTCCACTGAAATGAATGAAATCAATTGCATACCCTGTAATAATGCTGAATAAAAATTACCTTTTTGAGACCATAACCTTTTCCAAATAGCATAATAGTTGAAATGCTACCCTGATACATGACAATTGTGAGAATTTTACTTCCCTTCTATTTTATATGAGACTGCAAAATCTCACAGTAATACAGTGAATAAAATAAGCTTAATACCTGCAGCTTCATCTTTCCTCTGAGCAGGCCAGGATATCTCAATTGTGCAAATCCTCCAGAGCAATATGCTGTGATGTTATCAGGTAATTTATGAATTTATTAATTTTTTTTAAATCACCAATTTTTTTTAAGTTTTATTTTTATTGTTTTTGACAGAGAGAGACAGAGAGAAGGGGAAGGGCCCAGAACAATCTCCATAGTTGTACGTCATTAGTTTCCTATATAGTTTCATTCCAGAAGTGAGGGTGGGGTTGTGCAGGGCATGAATCAGGCCAGGGTCTCACCCTGGTGAGGACTGAACTAGGGGCACATCCCAGCTCAGTACATGGGTCAGCACAGGTTGGGGCAGAGATTTGATCCTTGGACCATGGAACCGTAAGATGAGCGCTTAACCCACTGAGCCATCCTGGCACCAGAATTTATGATTTATATATGTCTTCCAAGAATTATATATAAAATATTATAAATATATAAGATTATAAATATAAGTATAAACAAGTAATACATATATGTATTGTGCATTCCCACACGCAAGTTGAAAGCATGTGTGCTTTTAGTTGTTGTAGTATGTGTATACTTTTCTTGGTGTTTCTTTAATCTTCATAATTCACAGTAAGCCTTTGGGGTATCATTATCACTGTTTTATAAATCAGAAATGTGAGACACTAAAAAGTGAAGTGATTTGACCTAAGTCACAAGGTAAAATGATGAAGGAAGCAGTGTGACTCCAGAGGTGTTACTCTTATGCCATTGCTCATCTTTCTTTAGCTATACAAATATATTCTATAAATCTATATGCTGATTATCTACTTGCTATTTACTGTGCATCTGCTATGAAATTTATACACGTAACCACACCTAATGTTGGCTTAATAATGTCACATTGACTTACTTGGACTTCGGTAGTGGAAAGGTATACAAAATGGTGGAAGCAACTAGTTCCTACCAAAACTTAAAACTTGAAGTTTGAAACTAAAAATTAACCATATCCTTTTTTCCTCAAATACATTACATGTTTGGTGTACTTTAATATATGGAAATAAGGACAGAATAGTTTGTTACTAAAGAGTTTTTCTAGGTAAATATCATGCATATTTGCAAGGTCCAATAGATGATAAAACACAATTCATAAATCTCACAAATCATATTCAGTCTCATTCCATTTTTCTTAGAAGAAGGTATAGGGTCTGAGAAGGAAGCAGAAGGAAGAGTTACATCATTCAGAACCTAGGACAGGGAGGAGAGGGATAAAGGGAAGTTATTTTGCAAATGTATCTTCTTAGTCATCTCAAATGAAAGCAGTCATTTTGATCTTTGCTATAAGAACACTAACAGGTATAGCATATTTCCAGTATGTTGTCATTCAAAATGACCCAATATTTTATCTTCAGTTAGTTTCTTTGTTATCATAATGTTTCTTCTTCCAGGGTCCCATAAAGGATGTGGCTAATTGCTAATGAAAACTCTCAAATATCCAGGAGTACCCTGCTGTAAGCCCATCTCTGTTATTCTAGTTCAGCAGATACCAGGAATATAACTCAGAACAATTAAAAAACATAATCTTTGGTAGTGAGACCCAAGAATGGGACTTTTATTATCTTTCCACTTGAGTTAGATGTGATAATTCCATTTTAGCAGCTAGAATATAAAGCAATGGGTATATTGAGAGGGGAAACAGAAGATTGAAGGAAATGGTGACCATTTGCCATGTACATAGTTCATGTAACCTTGCAGAATCTCAACCCTGCTTATGTTTTAATATCATTCCACGTGCAATATCATTTCTTCTCCCTTACTGTTGTCAAATCACTTTTATTATCAATTTATGAAATATACCAAACACTATGAATGCCCAGGATTTACATGTATTAGTCTCAATGCCTAGAACATACTCTTTATCTGACTAGTATAGTATTTTTGGTGGAATTTTATTGTCTCAACTTAGCAAACAGGGAATCATATTCCCTAGAATTCCCTTACCTGCATGGTTCCAAATTAGAAACAATGAAAAGAGATGTTTGACAGATTTCAAATGCAGAAGAGGAGCAATAGATAGATAGATAGATAGATAGATAGATAGATAGATAGATAGATAGATAGATAGATAGATATAGATATAGATATAGATATAGATATAGATATAGATATAGATAGATAGATAGACAGATAGATAGATAGATACATACATTTTTTTTCACACTCAAACATTTGGTACAAAGGAAAGGTGTGCAGATGCTATTGTGGTTCACATAGGTTTTTATCTTCTCAGCTGGCTCACCTTCTTAGCAAGGAGCAGCAGGAGGGCAATAGCTCATTAAGAATCTTTCATATCCTCCTTTAGCTTCCTCAATTCCTATACTAGATGCATGTTTAACGCCAGGAGAAGGGTACCAACTCTTCCTGACAATACCTTGAATTACTGAATTTGGCAGCTGGAGGTGGTGAAAAAATGCTGCAAGTTTCAGTCCATCTTACCTGTTACATTGTGTCCTGCTCTCCTCACCTCTTCCATCTTCCCTTACTTCCTGCACTGCTGACATCAGCCTTCAGCATCAGATATAAAGATCAAAGCCTTACATTGTGTGCACCCAAATCTCTATAAAAAAAAAACAACCTTGTATATTCCAGTGATTCTGTTCCTTCAGTAAATGTTGACTGATAGATGTAGCTTCCGTTTTTCCTTTAGGCTTCAACTTAAATATCCCTCCTTGAGGGTTCTTCCCATACATTGTTTTCCAGAATGTGCCTTTCCTCACTACTCCAGTTGCACTATATCTCATCATCTTGTTGCTTTCTTTCCAAGCACTTATCATAATTTACACTCATTTTATTAAACTTCTTTGCTGTTTTCCTGTCTTCCTCGTTACTATTTATATTCTATAGGAGAAGGAGTTAGGTCTGTCCCCTTTGACACTTCCATCTTAAATAGCTGTTAAGGTGCCAGGTATACAGCAAATGTTCATTAAATTGTACATGTCAATGAATGAAATATGAAAGGATAGATACATTTAGAAATAATAGCTTTAAGGGTCATGTGAATAAAGATTTCAAAAAGATTGGTGCTGGTTGACCAGATAAGAGATTACTGAATGGATAAAGGCCTAAAAGGGAGCAAGATGAAAAATAGAGGTGAATGAGATGAGACACAGACAAAAAAGAAGACTAGAGAGGTTAATTTGACTCCTCTATGGAGAAGATAATGAAGGGAAAAAAAAGTTAAAAAAAAAAAAAAGAAAAATATCAAGATAAGAGATTCTTCTTTTTTTTTTTTTTTTTTTTTTATCTTTTCACATTTATAGAGAGAAATTATCTTTTTGTCTTCAGTGCATAGTTATTTCTATTTTACTTTTTGACAGATAGAGAGAGAGACAGAGACAGAGACAGTTAGAGAACCAAACTGTGGGAACTCCCCAGTTCAGCACGTGGGTCCTGCCTGGGCCGGAGCCGGGATTC